>VMDO01009049.1:0-79691 GCA_007922755.1 Pedetes capensis
CCCCCCCCCCCGATTCCAGGTGAGGTCCCTCTTGGCACCTCCACTCCAGCTGAGGTTAACACTGGGTTGGCGTTGGAGGAAGGGGGCTGAGGAGCCAGCATGTGGGAGGCCGACTTCTGCCCGACGCTGGGCGGGGCTCACCTTGAACTTGAAGTCGTCATGGCTGGTGGAGGCTTTCATGGTGAATGACTGGGAGAAGCTGAAGAGGAAGCAGAGCCTTTAGGATCCTGACATCTCTGGGACTTAACTTAGATCTGTGGGTCCTGAAGAGTCACTGAATCCGGGCTCCGCCATGGGACCCCATGGCCACCGTCCACCCCAGCCCTTGGCGCATGCCGTGAGCTGGCCTGGAGACGCACCTCCCCTCCGAGAACTCGGAGACCTCCTCGTCGGTGCTGGCGTAGCCGTTCTCTGGGGAGGGAGGAGGAAGGCAGGTTGAGAGACTCCATCGAAGTGGGAGGAAAGTGGGGGGGAAGGCCTCCCTCCCGCATCTCGTCCCCTGTGATCAGACCAGGGCTTCCCGGGGCGTTTGAGAGGCAGAGACCTCCTCGGGGTCTGAGTGGGAGCTAGGAGGCCCTGGCCACGCCCACACGTACCCTGCTGCACGTTGTAGATGAGGGCCTGCAGCTCGGGGTGCGCCTCCGCCTTCTCCCGCAGGGCGTCCAGGAGCGGGTGGTTCTGGGAGGAGCTGGCCATGTCTGCCTGCTTCAGGCGCCCCTCCAGCAGCCGGATCTGGGCCTCCTTCTGGGCCACTTGCAGCCCCTGAGGGCAGGGAGCAAGGCCTGGGGTTACCCTTCCTGGCCTGGGGTGGGAATCTCCCCAGCCCCCTTAGCTCCCATACACACATCAGTGGAGGTCGCCTTAGGACACACCCCGTTATGGGCACACCCCCCACTATGGGCTGACCTCTGCCCGCCCTGCTAAGTTCAAGTGCGGAAGCCCCACTCCCGTGACCACAGTGTGTGCCTGCATTTGGAGACAGGAGCCTTCAAGGAGTAGTAGGAGGTCACGTGGGTGGACCCTAATCCCATATGACTGGTGTCCTTAAAAGAAGACATGAGGACAGAGACCACACAGAGACAACTGTGAAGACCCAGGGAAGAGAAGACGGCCGTCTACAGCCCCAGAGAGAGGCCTTCGGAGGAACCCCTGCCAACACCGTGACCCTGGGCTCCCCAGGCTCCAGGACTGGAGACAGTAAGTCCCTGTTGCTCGGGCCTCCCAGTCTGTGACACTTGGCACGATGGCAGTCCCCAAGACGCAAAGCAGAGCTGGGAGGAATCCCTGGGGACAGGGTGAGGAGCCTACCGGGCAGCCCTCTTTCCAGGTAATCACGTGTGCACTAGGTGGCGTCTGTCCCCAGCACTCAGGCCCCAGGAAGGGAGGAAGCAAATCCTCCACCAGGGAGACAGAAGAACCCAAGACTCACCAAGGGACGCCTGATGTCCTGGGGTAACCCTCCCGGTGGAATGTGGTCTGTCTCTTGCTCCCCGAACCCCAATGTACACACACTTTTCTGTCTACCTCCAACAGACTCAAGCCCCGTCCTATCATGGATGGGCTGGATCAGACACGCAGGGTCACCTTTAATTGGGTGAGGCCCTGCTGTCTGCCAGGCGCCGCGCCAAGACCCTCCCAGGCATCATCTTGATGGAGCCGCACAACCAGCTCCTAGCTCACTACCGTCATCGCTCCAGTTTTACAGCCAGGGCCTGCAAGTAACGCACGGGAGGAGGAGCCAGGCCTGTGGGCGGGCCCCCAGGGGAGGAGGAGCCAGGCCTGTGGGCGGGCCCCCAGGGGAGGAGGAGCCAGGCCTGTGGGCTGGGCCACGAGCTACGTCACGCGGCTCACCTTGTCGATGGACGCCTTGAGGAAGTTGTCCAGCAGGAGGCGAGCTTCCGCCAGGGAGCAGGAGCTGATGACCACCGACGTGTCTGTGGAGTCCAGCTCCTCCTGGGGCCAGGAGGCGGAGACCCCCGTCACCGGGGCTGCCCCAACCCACCCACCTCTCCCAGCCCCGCCCGGGCCGAGCCCAGCCCCGTGGGCACCTTGGTCTCCTCCAGCTGCACGATGGTGGCCTGGCAGTCGGTGATGCTGTCGTTAATGTAGTCGATGTTGGCCGCCAACACCTCGATCTCCTCGGCCAGCTCCTGCAGCCCCTTCTCCTCCTCGGGGCTCTCGGCCTGCAGCCGCTCGCGCTTCCTCCGCAGCGCTTCCTGCAGCATGAACAGCTCCTCCCTTTTCTGGGGGGGGCGATGGAGGGGGCACCTCAGGGGGTGGCCTCCCTGCCCACGGCTCTCCCCCGCGGGCCGCCCAGCTGCCCGGGGTGCCCCAGCATCTTTGGATTCGAGAGCAGGCGCGAGGAGCAGAGGGACAGGGCCGGGGGAGCCTGAGGAGCTGGAGAAGGCGGAGGGGACAGGCCGGGCACCTTGATGAGCCGCTCCATGTCAGCCTCCAGGTTGACGATGGTCATCCTCTGCATGACGATGTCGATGATCCTGCGCTCCAGGGACTGCCACTTGAGCCTTGCAGCCTTGCTGAAGCTCTGGCTGGACCCCTTCTTCTGGAACTTCTTCCTGCAGGGCAGAGGGAAGGGGGGCGGCTGCTCGGCACCTCTGCAGCTCCGCTGAGCCCCCACCCGGAGCTGATGGCCCTGCCCAGGGCTCCCCTCTCTCTCACCCGGCTCCCCCTCTGCCCACGCGGGCCACCTCACCTGGCTGGGCGGGGGCCGTTGACGGCAGCCGCAGGGTGGTCCCCCAGGAAGTGGTTGATCTTGCGGTTCCACTGGCGCACAATGCTGGAGACAGAGCGCGCCCCAGATTCTGCCTCGGAGGAGGTGGTGCTGGCCGACACCTCGGCCCCCGAGTCCAGCACGGGCGACTTCAGGGCCGCCCGCCCTGCCACCCGCTCGGACATGGGCTTGGCCAGGCGCCTCAGTGCGGAAACCTGGGGAGCGGGGGACGAAAAGCGGGGTGGGTGGCCTGGAGCTGCGTAGAAACGCACAGCTTTGGGGAGCTGGGAGGAGAGCCGCAGCTCTGTGCCAGCCAGGGCTTGGGGCTGCAGAAGGGTCAAGAGGTCTCCCGTCCCCTGCCCTCCCGAGGTGGCAGTGAAGTGCTCTCGCCCAGCAAGAGCAACTCCCTCAGCCCCCGCTTCCACCATGGCGGGGAATCTGGATGAGACAGATCAGCCCCACTGCGCTTCTCTGCTGGGCCCAAAGCTGCCTGTGTCTGGCTTACTGGTGACCTTGGCCAAGTTCCTGCCCCTCTCTGTGGCTCAAGTCCTTGCAACAGGTAGGGGCTGGGCGGTTTTTCCCTTCTTAAGCGATCAGCTCAGGCATTGGGGGACGGGCCTGCGGCCTGCCCTCTGGCCTCAGCTCTGTGGTGGAGAAAGGCCCTTGTCACAGGTTTGACAGCGCGGGGCACGCACGTGTGTTTGCTGAATCAAAGCAGAGGGGGCCGGGACGGCAGGTGGGCAACGGGAGCCCAGCGCAGTGCAGCAGGGTCCAGCCCGCGAAGGGCGCTCACCTCCTGGGTCTTCCTCCTCAGGACCATCTCCTGCTGCCGCTTCTGGGACTCCAGGGCCCGGATCTGGAACTGTGGGTGAAGAGGAGAGGCAGGGGCCCCACTCAGACCGGGCCGCGCTCGCTGCCCAGGCAGAGGCCAGCCAGCTCCGAAGATGCAAGCCTGGGCTTTTCTCACATGGGGCGAATCTCAGGCAGCCCAGCTGTTAGCAAGAGGGGACCCCAGAGGTGGTAGTGAAGTGCTCTCGCCCCAAAAGAGCAATTCCCTGGGCCTCCTCTTCCACCACGGAGGGGAATGTGGACAAGACGGCTCAGCCCCCTGGGCTTCTCTGCTGGGCCCAAAGCTGCCTGTGTCTGGCTTGCTGGTGATCCTGGGCAAGCTTCTGCCCCTCTCTGTGGCTCAAGCCCCTCCTCGCAACACATGGGGGCTGGGCCAGGAGCCCACAATGGCCCCTGCCCTTCTAACAGGCCATTGTCCCTTAGGACAGCAAGAATGAGGGGCCACATGGTGAGAAGGGTGGTCAGGGATGCGGGAAGGATGGGAGCCGGGGTCAAAGGCTCCCGGGTCCCCCCGGCCCTCACCTCCTGCCGCCGCTGCTCCTTCTTGAGCTGGGCGATCTCCCGGTTCCTCTTGGTCTCCACCAGCCGCCGCCGCTGCTGTTCCTCCCGCATCTGCTTCATCAGGGCCACCTGGATGGCAGAGGCAGCCGAGGTGAGGCAGGGCCGGGCGGCTCCAGGGAGTGGGGGGCTCTGACCACACGGGGCAGGGCTGGCTCAGGGCTCGGGGGTCCGGAGCAAGAGTCTGCTCCCTGCTCCTCTACAGAGGCTGAGGTCACCTAGGTGATCTCTAGGAAGGAGGGGCCTGGCACCCAGGTCACGGTGCAGGTGCCCCGCTTCCAACCTGGCCCCTACTCAGAGCCACCGACCGTGGCCTGGCTGTGCTAGGACAACCCGGTGGCTGGAGGCAGAAGGCTCTCCCACCGACCGCCTGAGCTCTGGACAGGGCTGAGGTAAAGGTCAGGCTGGATTCCAGGGCCAGCAATAAAAGCCACCATTACCAAGACCTGGCCATATGCCAGGCAGGGGCCTCATGGCAATCATATGAGAGAGACGCCATCATGCCTGTGTTACAGAGGAGGAAATGAGCCTCGCAGGGACAAAATGACCTAGAGTCAGAAAACCACAAATGAGCAGCGGACTTAAAGCCCAGGTCATTGTGCCTCCCAAATCCAGCTCCTTCTATGGCCCAAGGCAAGGCGCCGCCACAGTTCAGAGTGAGGTTGGAACGGCCTGCAGCTCAGTTCTCCGAAGTACAGCCAAAAGCACAGAGAGCGAGTGCTATTGGTGGGTGCTGGGAGGCTGCCGTCCCAGGGCTCTGCCGCATCTGCCTGCCCATTCCTGGTTTCCCAAATGTCCGAGGGCCACGGGCACAGGGCTTTCCATGCCTTCCGAGAGGCCAGGGAAGGGGCATCACGAGGCGCAGACATCACTGGGAATGTTACCCCCGCCCTGCTCTGAGGGTGGTCAGGAGGGGAAGGGAGGCCACAACAGGGCTGGTTAGTGGGGACTAGCAGGGGTGGCTTCTCCCGGGGAGGGCAGGCTGTGAGGGTTGAGTCTCCAGAGCAGAGGCGGCCCCTGCTGCCACAGAGTGTCCTCCCAGAGGATGGGGCTGAGAAGGTGCACCCGGGGCCAAGGAGGACCAGGAGCCCAGGTTTCCTGGGGAGTGACGTTGTCTTCCTGGCTCAACGCCCATCCACCCAACCTGAACTCCAGGGGGCCACCACAGACGAGACAGTTTCAGAATGGTGAGCTTGTTCCAGGCCTGCAACAGCGACAGCACGGAAATGGGCCTCAGGACCTGGGATGGGCGTGGCTCTGCAGCTCTGAGGTAGCAGACAGCAGGTTGTCTTCCCAGGAGACCTGCAGCTGCGGGCCCACCCCACTCAGCTAGCCCTCTGGGCCCTGCAGCTGAATGGGGGGTGGGTTAGAGTCTCAGACGGGCATTTCCGAAGCGTCTGGTTAGAATCCTTGCCTATTGCATTCTCTGTCCCACCCCTGAAAAACCCAGGCCTGTAGGGGGAACGCCGGGGGGACCCTATGCTGTTCTTTTCCACTTCTAGCCTCCGGTTCATGAGAGCACAGGCTCGGGGGCAGAGCTGGGTCCCGGCGGAACAGCCCTGGCAACCCAGGGGCTGAAATGTGCAAACATCTGAGGGTCTTTGTATTTGAAACACGTCCTGCACGTTAGACTGTGCATCTAGGAGAGGCTGGGGCCGCCCTGCGGAGGCACCAACAAGGACTCCAGAGAGGCAGAGCGGGGGCTCCAGGAGCTACCCCAGAAGGCGCAGGCCACGAGACACCTGGGGGTGAGGAAGCCCCACCCTGCCCTCCCTCTGCACCACCGGAGGGTGCCTGGGGCCCGGAGGACTCTGGGCACTTGAGGTCTAAGTCCCCCAAGGTCAAGAGGACCAACGGTGTGTTGTCCACAGAGTGGACGCACCGACATAGGTGAAAACGGGGCTCCCTGAGGCCAAGCTGGTGTAAGCACAGACGGGGGTCCGCCTTCTCTCTGATCAGGCTGACGGAGGCCCTGGACCTGAGTCTCGGGCTCGGGGACGGAGCCTGCCTGGGTGCAGGTCCGCCCGCCTCCTCTAAGACTGACGGCAGCCATCACTGCGCGGCCGCTCTGCTCTGCACACCCCTCAGCGCCGGCCAAGTCACCAACAGGATGCAGGTACCAAAGGCTCCTAGCATGCAGACCCTGGGGCCACCAGCCGCACACACTGGCGAGCTCCCCTCTCCCAGGGCTCTGTTCCCAAAGCCAGCCCCCCACAGCTTGCTGGTGCTGCCACCTTGTGGAGCTTTGTTAGGGGTGGAGCCCCAGGGCCTAGCCTAGGGCTGGGGAGAGCTGGAGGGCGCCAGAGCTGAGGGTCAGGGCGGGAAGACCCAGGAGAAACGAGGGCATAAAGGGAGCACAGATCTTCAAGCCCCAGGCAGGAGGCAGAACCACGGAGACACCAGAGGCGGACTACCTGAGCTTGCAAGCCAGGACCTCAGGTGGCAGGAGGCAGAACCACAGAGACACCAGAGGTGGACTACCTGAGCCTGCAAGCCAGGACTGACCCCAGGTGACAGGAGGCAGAACCACGGAGACACCAGAGGCGGACTACCTGAGCCTGCAAGCCAGGACCGACCCCAGGTGGCAGGAGGCAGAACCACGGAGACACCAGAGGCGGACTACCTGAGCCTGCAAGCCAGGACCTCAGGTGGCAGGAGGCAGAACCATGGAGACACCAGAGGTGGACAACCTGAGCCTGCAAGCCAGGACCTCAGGTGGCAGGAGGCAGAACCACAGAGACACCAGAGGTGGACAACCTGAGCCTGCAAGCCAGGACCGACCCCAGGTGGCAGGAGGCAGAACCATGGAGACACCAGAGGTGGACCACCTGAGCCTGTAAGCCAGGACCTCCGGCCAAGGAGCAAACAGAGCCTGGTGCCACCCAGTGGAGAGGGCCGAGGACTGCGTTTGCATCCCAGTGTCGCCTCCTGATAGCTGGAATTACCTTCCCCGAGGCTCACATTTCCATGCATGCAATGGGAATGATAACCGGGCTTCTCTCATGAGGTCTTCCTATGGACCAAGCGTGACCATGGGCGCAAGATGATTAGCCAGGAGCTTGGCCCCCTGGGCATTGTGACTACAACTCCAGGCCAGGGCTGCTCCAAAAAGAGCGTGGAATAGCTTTCCACACAGGGAATGGCACTAAGCAGGGTGCCTGCACACGTGCCCATGGATCCCACGATCCTGCATGACAGCCCCGGAAAGGGTTACTTCATCCGGGACCATGCACTTATCTAAAGGGGAAGGGTGCACGGCCTGGAAGGGTGGAACCAGTCGATGCTGTGTGTGGAGAAGAAAATCCCCGCTTGACAGCAGTAATTATTTGAACAGAGAACGTGGCTTCCCCACAAGACGCGGCACAGACCCGGCGGCCCTACCTTGGCCCTCTTCATCTCGGCCACCTCGGCCTGCAGCTTCTTCAGCTCCCTCTCGTAGCGCGACTGATTCTTGAGCAGCCGAGCGTGCTCCTTCTGCGCCGCCTGCAGCTTCTGCAGGTCCCGGTTCATCTCCCGCAGCCGCTTCTCGTAATCCGCCTTGATCTTGTTGGCCTTCTCCTCTGTGTAACACTCCATGGTGCCTGCGAGCAGCAAGAGGTGGCTGTGGGTGCCACGAGCCGGGCGCTCCCGCTAAATGTGTGCTTGCTGCTATTAGGTGCCATCAAGTCACATCCGACTCACAGTGACCCAATGTACAACAGATGAAACACTCCCGACACTGCTGTGCCGGGCACTGTCGGGGTTTCTCTGCTCTTCCTGGGGTTTTCGATGGGGGATTGTTTTGGGTATAGGCTTCCAGGTCCTTCTCCCATTTTTTGCAGTGCTGGGGATTGAACTCAGGTCCTCAGCACACAGCAGCACTCTACCAACTTGACTAGTCTTACTAAGTGACCTTGGGCAGTCCCCTCTCCCTGAGCCAGTCCGTCCATTTAAGTGACAAGGGGTTTGGACAAGCAGATGCCCCAGACATTCTAATGACCCTGAAGGGGCATTTTCATCTTGGGATCTCTGAGATCCTGGTCCCCAGCTCCCCTTGCAGCCCAGTCATGCTGGCTGGGGTCTGACACACGATCCGGTGTTGGAGGAAAGGGCTAGGGCCAGTGGAAAGGGGACAGTTAGCCAGAGAAGACAGAGCGATATGCCTGGAGCGGAAGGAAAAACTGATTCCCCACCCTAGACTCTCCCACCTGAACTGCCTAGGTGCCCCAAAATGAACAGGTACAAAACCAAGTCCTGACTTCCACCTGTCACCCCATCTCAGTAAACCCCTGCACCCTCACCACGAAGCTCACATCCTGAGATGCCCTTCGCTTCCTCTGCCCCATGTCCCCCACCGAAGCATCAACCAGGCCTTTGGCTCAACCTTCAAATAACCCAGCATCTGACCATGTCCCCCCACCTCCTATCTGAGCTACCCTTCCTGGGACCTTCTATAACAGTGTCTCCAGCGTCCACCTTCCCCCCTACACAGTGCCCAGAGCAATGTCCTAAAATGCTTTTACTTTTACACCATGCACTTCTCTGGAAACTGCACACTGCCGCATCTCCCTCAGAGTACAAGGCAACATCCTCACAATGACAGACACCTGTGTCCCAGCCGCTCTGTCCCCCTTATCAGTGGCACCTAACACATGCATGCCCCAGGGCCTTGGCATCGTCTCTTCCCTCTGCCTGGAATGTTCTTTCCATTGCTTGTGTGCTCAGGCACCGTCTTACCTTCTCCCAATCTTCGCTCAGGGGTCACCTTCTCCATGTAGTCTTCCATGACTATCCTTTCTAAAACCCCAACCCAGTCTCCAGTGATCTCTAACCCCCTTCCTTGCTGTATTTTTTTAAAATAAGATTTATCAGCAAGTGATATGCTAGAGATTCTGCTTATCTCCTCTCTCCCCTCCACTACAGCGTACACTCCACGAAAGCAGAGATTTTGCTCATGCCAACAGTGCAAATGTCCGAATAGTGTCTGCTCGATGAGACACCTTAGACTAACATTTGCTGAATGAATGGATGGAGTAAATACGAAAAGTGGAAGAAATAAGCTAAAGAGTGGTATAAGGAGATAGGACGTGAAAAGCTCGTTAAACTGGTCCCAAGGAACCGATTGCAGGCAAAAGGGCTGGAGGGGTCTTGTCCACATGCCTATGTATATAGAAGACTAAAGGATCCTAATAGGCAAGATGACAGTTAAAGAAATGAACTCAGAATGTAGCAGAGCAACTAGGGCCACAGTCAAAGAGCCAAGGGTCCCTTGCGCAGAAGGCCGGGCATATCCCAAGGATGCCAGCTGCTGGGTGGGCTTCTGACAGGGCGAGCGCGGGGGAAAGCAAGGGGAACCGGGGCGCCGGCCTCACTGAGGTTCTGCAGGACGCGGTCGCGCTCCAGCTGCGTGTCGCGGATCTTGTTCTGCAGGAGGATCAGCTTCTCCTCGTACTGGTGCTTGAGCGTCTGCAGCCGCCGCTGGCTGTTCTCCAGCTCGTCAATGAGCTTCTGCTTGATCTCGATCTCGCAGGTCAGGTCCGCCAGGTCCGCCTGGAAGTTCACCTCTGCGGGGTTGGGGCACAGCCAGCCTCAGTTTCCCGCCAAGGTAAGGGGCCGGGTGGGAGCAGGGACCGTCCTCTGGTCAGTGGTGACCAATCAATAACCAGAGGCAGGTGGCATGGTGAACCCCACAGCGGGGTGAGGGGCCCCATGGGGCAGCACATTTAAAGAGCAGCCCCAGAGCTGGGCGCGGTGGCGCACACCTGTGATCCCAGCGACTAGGGAGGCGGAGGTGGGAGGATCGTAAGTTCAAGACCAGAGGCAGCCTGTGTAACTTAGCAAGACTCTATCTCAAAACAAAAAGTAAATGCCAGGCGTGGTGGCACATGACTGTCATCTCAGCGGCTTGGGAGGCGGAGGCGGGAGGATCGCAAGTTCGAGACCAGAGGCAGTCTGCGTAACTTAGCGAGACCCTGTCTCAAAAAGTACAAAAAAAAAAATGGTCTGGGGGTGCAGCTCAGCAGTTCAGCACTTGCAAAGTATGCAGGCGCAAGGCCCTGGGTTCAACCTCCAGTACCGCAAAAAAAAAAAAAAAAAAAAAGTAAAAAGAAAATGGGTTGGGGGTGCAGCTCAGTGTTACCTTACTTGCAAAGCATGCAAGCACAAGGCCCAGGGTTCAATCCCCCAGTACCTCTAAATAAACAAAAATGTTTTAAAAATTAAAGCACAGCCCCAGGACCATGCAGCTGGGCTCAGGAGCCAAGAGGGGGGCGTCTAACATCCTTTACATCCTGGCCGGGCCTCAAGGCCAACATCCACCTGTCGAAGATGACATGAGACCCCTAGGGGGTGGAGGAGGGTGAAGCCACCCAGGGTACCTTGCAGTAATGGCAGCAGGACAGAGCTAAAGGGACAGGCGTCCCCACAGATAGGAGTGGGCCTCGGCGCCAGCTCTGCCGCATTCAATGCCTTGCCCTGTATGGACCCAACTAGGTAGAGTCAGGAGCCTCTCTGGGCGTGTTGGGTGGCGATACAGGGAAAACCCAGCCCCTCTGCACAGGGCAGTGGTGGGCACTGGATGCAACCAAGCCCAGCAAGGACCAAGCTAAACGCGACCGCAGGCAGCTAAGGGGCGCTAATTGTCTGCCCTGGGATTATCGTTACTGGTGCTGGTGATTTCACACCTGGGAATTCTGAGCGCGGACAGGCACTGTCTTTGGCAACTCCAGCGGCACCTGCACCTTCCCTGGGGCCGGCTGGGAGGGCAGCCCCACCCTGGCCAGTGGCCGCAGCACTCATGTCCCCCAGCCCCACTCACGCACCCTTCTCCTCGGGGTCCGAGTCCGAGTCCACCAGGCTCTCCTCGCTGCCCGAGTCCTCGTCCTCGTCCTCACGCCCTTCCTCCTCCTCACAGCCGCTCTCATCCCGCTCTTCCTCCTCCTGGGCACCAAGGGCCGTTAGGGCTGGGCCTTGCTCGGGAGAGGGGACCCGAAGGCCACCAGACCCCACACCCTGCAGGGACAGGGTGGGGCCAGCCACCCCCAGGGCCACGCCCTGCAGCCTGGCCCCGCCCCCTGGAGAAAGCCCCGCCCGGGAACCTGGCCACGCCCCTAGGAAGCACCGCCCCGTGGGAGCCCGCCCCCTAACGAGCCCCTCCCAGCATCACCGGTTTGGGATCAGGTGGAGGCTGGAGGGATGGAGATCGCCATGGCAACGAGTCAGCTGGGTAGGGGGTAAGCTCAAGGATCACCTGGCGGCAGACCCGCCCACACCCGCGCAAAGCAGCTCACGGCCCCCAGAACCCCAGCAGGGACCGGGAGGCTGGGCCGCGGGGATCCTCACCTCCTCCGCCTCATTCTCGGTCTCCTCGCTGTTCTCTTGCTGGAGTTTCGCCCTCTTCTTGAAGGCTTCCTTCTCTGGACTGTGCGTGGAGGGAAGGGGAAGCCAGATTAGGGGTGCCTCCCCCCCAGACAGGGGCAGCAGGAGTGGGAGAAGGAACGGTTCTGCCCACGGGCATGGAGGCAGGACTGGGCTCCCGCGCTGCAGAGAACCCTCTGCCCTCCTCTAAACCCCACCTGGAATTAACCCTGGGGAACAGCACAGCACGCAAGGTCAGGAGGTCTCTGAGCAAAATCGAGCAACTCTGCTCTGTGACTCTCGAGCAATATCGGAGAAGCCCCTGGGGACGGGGTGAGGTTGGCAGGGGCGGAAGGCAGTCCTTCTGGAGTCCCCAAAGTCCTCACAAGCGGACCCTGGCTGTCCAGGGAGGGGTCGGGACTCTGCTCACCTCTTCCTCCGCTGCCTGATCTCCTTCTTCTTTAGCCGCTCCAGGTCCTGCTTGGCCCTGCGGATCACCTCGGAAGCATCCTCCATGGAGCTCGCCGGGCTGCCCCCAAACGCTGCACCAGCCGGAGAGGCTCCCAGGGAGTAGGGGCTCCGAGCCGAGGCCCGGGAGAGGCTGCGGCGGAGGGACTCGTTCATGGCCTCACTCTCCAGAAGCTTCGTCCTTTGTGGGAAGGGCAAGAGGTAGGGTGGGGTGAGCCGGCATCGTCCTTGGCCTGGAGGTCCCCCTGTGTGCGCATGTCCCGGGGCTCACTCACCGCAGCTCCTCGATCTCCCTGATATAGTTCTGGATCAGAGCACCAATGGCCTCGTTGCCGTCACCTGGAGGGGAGAAAGCAGGAGGTTGCAATAAAGGAGATAAGTATCAGAAAGGACTGGGGCGCATACCTCAGAAACAGGTGGCCTGTACCTGCCTCCAATAGGGCAGGTCGCATGGGCCTTTTCTATAAAGGAATCTATACTGGGGAGTTGCTTGTGGATGAGCACAGATGTATCCCAACACTGCTGGTTAACAGCAGGAAATTGGACACAGCTAAGTGTCCATCAGCAGAGGGTTGCTGTAATTACTCACCTCACAGATGGAGCACCATGCGGTTGCGTGAAAAATTAAGTGGGTTTTATAAACATAATGCTAAATGAAAAAGGGAAGTCATAAAATAATACATATGATCTCTTACACAGAAAAAGTACAGCTGGGAGAGGTGGTGCACACCTGTAATCCCAGCGACTTGGAAGGTGGGAGGCAGGAGGATCGCAGGTTTGAGGCCAGAGGCAGCCTGTATAACTTAGTGAGACTCTGTCTCAATTTTAAAAAATTAAAAAGGGGTTGGGGGTGCAGTTCAGTGGCAGATCACTTGCAAAGTATGTGCAAGGCCCAGGGTCTAGCCCCTTGTTGTTGTTGTTAGGTGCTGTCAAGTTGGTATCTGACTCATAGCGACCCTCATAGGGTTTTCAATGGCTGACTGTTTTCAGGATTGCCTTGGGAGTGGATTGCCAGGTCCTTCTCCCATTTTTGCGGTGCTGGGAATTGAACTCGGGACCTCAGAGACTGAAGCACAGTGCTCTATCAACTGAGCTAAATCCTACCAACTGAGCTAAATCCCAGCCCCCCTTAGCCACTTAACACTGAAAAAAAAAAGTCTATAGTCACACACATATATAGGAACATTGTTAGGTGTCCTTGAGTGGGGTCCGACTCAGTGACCCCATGTACAACAGAATGAAAAACTAACACAGTGCCGTACCCAGCACTATGTCAGTGCTTCTTTGCTACTCATAGGGTTTTTGACGGCTGCTTTGGGAGTGGACTGCTGGGTCCTTCTCCCAAGCCTACAGCACCCAGTATTCCTATCCAAGGACTAATCAGGCCCAACCTTGCTTAGCGTCTAAGATCTGATGAGATCGGACACCAGGGTGGTATGGCTGTAAGCACATGGAAACACATTCATACTATGGGAAAATCTACACTAAGCTGCTTGTGAAGGTTCCTTCGGAGAAGCAGAGAGGACGCTGTGGGGAGAGCTTGGGGAGGGGATTTCGACTTTTTGCTTTACGTACAGAAGCGCTGCTTGTGTGTTTAACAGGAAGGATGTGCGCATGCGTCGCGTGCGTCATACTAAATCATAGGCGAATTGACCTGTGCGTGGACTGGCCGGCGTAGGCTGCCCGGTACCAGGAGGGTTGGAGTGGGGGAGAGGCAATCTTGGCGCACCCCAGCTTACCAGCTTTGGCCAGAAGCAGGTTGGCCTCCTGGCTCATGAGCTGCGTGACGCGGTTGTTGATGGCATCGATGGCCTCCTGCATGGCTTTCACGCGCAGCCGCAGGGCCCCGTTCTCCTTCTGCAGCATGGCGTTCTCCCGGAACAGGTCGCTGTAGCCCTCCGCACCGTCCTCCCCGATCACCCGCTTGCCCTGAGGAGGGGACAGTGGGGGAGCCGTTTGACACCAAATCTCACAAGTAGGGGGAGGTGATGAGGCTCTTCCCTCTGCCTTTGGCCTTTTCTGGGACTTGGCAGCACTGCCGGTATCCTCTGCCCCAGAACGCCTGACGCACAGCTTCTGTCTCCCGAAGTGTTAAAACCTTACCCAGCTCCCCTCAACAACATAAAGAAGTCCAGCCGGGCGCGGTGGCGCACGCCTATAATCCCAGCAGGTTGGGAGGAGGCAGGGGGATCGCAAGTTCGAGACCAGAGGCAGTCTGCGTAATTTAGCGAGACCCTGTCTCAAAAAAGTAAAAAAATGGGCTGAGGGTGCAGCTCAGTGGTCCAGCACTTGCAGAGCAGGCAAGCATGAGGCCCTGGGTTCAACCCCCAGTACTGGGGGGGTGGGGAGTCCAGATGTTTTTCTTTTCTTCTCTCCCTCCCTCCCTCTCCCTTTCTTTCTTCCTTACTTTTTTCCTTTCCTTTCCCTTTCCTCTCCCTTCCCTTCTCCCCCTCCCCCTCTGTCTGTCTCTCTGTCTTTCTTTCTTTCTTCTAGCTCATTGTGTAGCCCAGGCTGGGCTGGAACTCACAGCCATCCTCTCGCCTCAGCCTTCCAAGTGCTGGGATCAGAGGCATGTGCCCCCCTGCACCATGATTGGCTAAAAGTCCAAATTCTTAACCTAAGTTTCTACTGCTCGCTGCCATTCCTCCATAAATGCTAATTCAAGGGACAAAACCCTACCTGGTGCAGGCAGTTGGCATAAATGAGTGAGTCAGTCTAGGTGCAAGACAACAGGACGTGGGAGAGACTGGCGCTAACGGAGTCACAGGCTCTGTCTAAAAACGACAGTCATGGTGCCGAGCTGGTGCTAATTGTTAGAGCTCCTAATTTTTCCAGAGAGGCTCAAACTCCCCGACTTTCAGAAAGATTGACAACTAAGTTGCATTCTTTTAAAACAAGTACAAGCTAAATCCAAACCTATGCATGTGCAAGATTTAGGCTGTGGGGCCACCAGTTGGCGATTTCAGCCTTGGTTACATGAAATTAGACACTTCCTCCAAAGCACCCATTTTCTCGTTTCTGATCCTTTAGATGTGATTTGTACTATATACCAAGAATGCCTGTCCATGTCCTTTTACTGAGATCTAGTTTGTTCTTCAAAAATCCACCTAAAAAGCCCCTTCCGTGAGGCCCTCCCTGACCATCCTAGCGAGCAGGGCCAACTATGTCCTCTGCCCCCACGGTCAGCTGTTCTGTCCTGCAGCACAGCGATCGCATGTGTTCCAACACAGCACGCAATGGGCATAAAAACACCCGAGAAATATCTTCCCTGGGCTGCGATATCTGTGTAACTGTGGTATCCATGTGCCAGAAGCCAAAATGCTCTTCTTGGTAGGCTTAGTACTTATGGGTCAGACAGCGCTGGATTCGCCTGGGACTGAACCCCACGCTCAGCACTCTGTGATGCCCAGGAGGCATGAAGAGTGGATGGGGAGGCGGGCAGCGTGCCGAGGGACTGCGGTGGGGCACCGCAGGGCCCTGGTCAGGCAGGAGGGCCCAGGCCGCTCACCGCCTTGTACTCCATCAGCTCCATCTGCAGGCGCGCGATCTCGGCGCGCAGCGCGCTGATCTGCTGGCTGGTCTTGTCCTGGTTCACCGCCACCTTGTTCTTGATGTTGCGGGCCCGGTTGGCGTATTTGAGGGTGTTGAGGGTCTCCATGAAGTCGCGATCGGAGGGGCTCACGCAGGCGATCATGACGGTCTGGCTGGGGGTGGGGGCGGGCTGGGGTGAGGGGAGGGACGCAGGCAACCCCCAGAGCACCCGTACCCCCTGCCTTAATGCCCCAGGGACCTGGGCTTTCAGAAGAGTGGGACCTGGGACGTTGGACCCTGGACCAACCCGGCCTAGAGTTTCTGCCGTGACCGAGGTAACCCCGCAAAGGCAGCTGCCGAGGTGGGACGTGGCAATGCCCAACTGCGGGGTCTCCTGCAGGTGCTGCAGCCCTGTGTCGCCCTAGCATTTCCCACCCAGTCTCATTTGGGCTCGATGACTTTCGGACTCTCTCTCCTTGCTGTGCACATAAGGAAACTGAGTCTGGACATAACTGGCCAAAGGTCACAGAGCCCCTCGCGACCCCTGCCTGCCAGCCTGCCCCTAGGATGAAAAGGCGCCCGGCCCCATAGACGTCAGCCCGCAGCCTCACACAGGAGTCTCCGGGACCTGCCCCGCCTTCTGTCCAACCGCAGGACATTGGTTGTCAGATACCTGTTGCCCCCCAGAGAGTCCTGGAGGAGCCGGGTGAGCTTGGAGTCCCTGTAGGGCACATGCACCACCTTCTTGCTCTGGTCCCCCAAGGCGCTGATCACATTGCCCAGGGCCAGCTGTGGAGACAGACCCTGCGCTCAGGAGTCACGCGGAGGGAGGGCGGCGCGGCACAGCACAGTCCCGAGCCACCCATCATGCTTGCCCCTCTGGCCCCAGGCTCCTCGGCTGGTTAACAGGCAGATGTGACAAACTGGTGAAATTGGGAAGCGGGGACGGGGTGTGGCCCGAGGTGAAGGAATAAAGACCCTGCAGTAGCGACTGTGGGTGCCCTGGCCAGCAGCTGGGGAGAAGCCCCGGGAGGCCACGGGAGCACTGGGGGGTCACAGAGCCTGTCTGAGCCTCAGCCATGTTCTGGCATCCGGGGCTGGTGGCCCCACCATGTGCCTACCAGGCCACAGTTGATGGAGATGCCCTCCTTGGCCCGCTCGCCGGTGGCCCCCGTCCGCTTCAGCCGCTCCGAGCCAGCCAGGTCCACAAAGTGAAACTTGGCCGTCAGCGTCTCGTACTCACGCGTGGGAGCTGTGCTCTCAGGAAGCCCCGTCACCGCCTCGTTTACCTGCAGCAGAAAGCCAGCGTCGGACCTGCCCGGCCCTTGCCCGACCTGGCCACTCCTCTGCTCCCGACACTCCGTCCCCCAGCAGCGCCATCCGGGTGAGTTAGGGCACGATGTGGGGGACCGCACCCCTTGTATGCGCAGAGCACCCAGCAGTGAACACGGCTCTTGCACCACACAACAGTGGCATCATGGCCCCACTGTATAGATGGGGTAACCGAGGCTCCAGAAAGAAGAAAAGGAGGTGGGCGTCATAGAGCACACCTGTAATCCCAGCGCTCGGGAGGCTGAGGCAGGAGGATTGTGGGCTGCAGGCCAGTCTGGGCTATGTAGTGAGACCCTGTCTCAAAAACAACCACGGGCTGGGGGTGTGGCTCAGTGTTGGAGTGTTTGGTTAGCACAGGCAAGGCCCTGGGTTTGATCCCCAGTGCTACCACACAAAAAAATTAAAAAGAAAAAAAGAAAGAGAAAGAGAAGGAAGGAAGTAGAGAAGGAAGAGAAAGAGAGAGCCCGGCACAGTGGTGCACACCTGTAATCCCAGCAGCTTGGGAGGTGGAGGCAGGAGGATCGCAAGTTCGAGACCAGAGGTAGTCTGTGTAACTTAGTGACACCCTGTCTCAAAAAAAAAAGGGGGGGGAGCTGCAGGTGCAGCTCAGTGGTCCAGCACTTACAGAGCATGCAAACATGAGGCCCTGGGTTCACCCCCCAGTACCGTAAAAAAAAAGAAAAAAGAAAAGAGAGAGAGAGGGAAGGAAAGAGACGAAGACAAGGAAGGAAGGAGGAGGGAGGGAAGGAAGAAAGGAAGGGAGGAAGGACAGGAAAGAGAGAAGAAAGGAAGAGAAAAAGAGAGAAGGAAGAGAGGCAGAGAAAAAAGAGGAAGAGAAGGAGGGAAGGAGGGAGGGAAGCAGGGAAGGAAGGAAGAAAAGATGGAAGGAAGGAAGGAAGGGAGAGAGGGAGGGAAGGAAGGAAAGACGAGAGGAAGGGAGGGAGGGAGGGAAGGAAGGAATCACCACGTGGCAGGGCTGAGCCCCAACTCCGGCGTGTCAGCTTGGCGCCGTGGTTCCTCACCTCGCCCTCCCTGCGACCCCCCAGAAGCACAGGGCCCCCGGGCCCCTGGGGCCTCCTCACCAGCTCGGGCTGGGCGCACACCCGCATCTGGCACAGGTGGATGGTGAAGATGGCATGCGAGCGGGAGCTCTGTACGTTCATCTGGGTGCTGGCCGTGGTGCGCGACAGGGCGCCCTGCTTCAAGCACTGGATCAGCTGGGGACAGATGCAGAAACGGGGGCTCAGCTCTGGCCTTTCCGGACGCCCCCTGCCTGCTCGGGGCCTCCAGCGGATGCTCACCTCGTCCTGGGAGCTGATGAGGCGCGAAGTGACGCCGGTGGTGTAGATGCCCCCGCTGGCGTCCTCGTGGATCTTGATGTTGGACCTGCGGTGGCGGGCATCGGGGTCGCGGGCGCTATCAAACAGGTCGAGGATCTCCTCGTTGTACAGCTGTGTTGGGGAGAAAACGGCAGCTGGGTTCACAAGGCACACGGCGCGGGACCCCAGGGGGCCGGAAGTGGAAACGGAGGCTGGAGACGTTACCTTGCCCAACCCTGGCCCCTTCTGGGGTCCTCAATCCCAGGATCGCCCTCCTGGACAAGGTGAGCAGGAAGCTGGGCCCAGGCAGAACTATCTTTTTTTTTTTTTTCAGTACTGGGGGTTGAACCCAGGGCCTTGCGCTTGGATGCTTTGCAAGTGCTGCACCACTGAGCTGCACCCTCAGCCCATTATTTTTACTTTTTGAGACAGGGTCTTGCTAAGTTACGCAGGCTGCCTCTGGTCTCGAACTTGCGATCCTCCTGCCTCTGCCTCCTGAGCCCCTGGGATTACAGGCGTGCGCCACCCAGCGGGCAGAACTATCTTGAGGCTACCCATGTCCTTCTACTCTGTGAGCCATCAGTATCCAGCAGCTCTCAGGCCCCAGGGGAGGCTAAGGAACTCAAGGGGACATGGGCACCGGATGTAGGAGATGAGGAAGACATGGCCGTGACTTGGGCAGACCTTACAACACCACTGTGCTGGAAGGCAGGGGCTTCCAGACAAGGAGCGCAGGGGCAGAGCACAGCAGAGACCAGGGAACCAGGCCCTGAAAGCTGATCCCTCCGGTCCCTGGGATGGAGATGACAATAGGAGAGGAATGTGGCTGCCTTGTCCTATGCTCAGGAGAGGAGGGGAGCATGGAGGAAGGCCTCGATGCCCAGCCTCCTGGGAGACTGCCCTGCAGGTGGCCTGGCCAGGAGTGTCAGCCCATTCCAGACAATCTCCACCGAGGAGACTGGAACCACAGGCAGGAAAATTCACCTGCTAAAGGGTTGGGAGGGCTGGGATTTAGCTCAGTTGGTAGAGCACTGCTCTGCAGTCTCTGAGGTCCCGGGTTCAATTCCCAGCACCGCAAAAATGGGAGAAGGACGTGGCAACCCACTCCCACGGCAATCCCGAAACAGTCAGCCATTGAAAACCCTATGAAGGTCACTATAAGTCAGAGACGACTCAAGGGCACCTAACAGCAACAACAAAAGGGTTGGGATGCTGGGAGCTGGGGCTGGCGAGGGGCAAAGGGACAGGGGAAGGAGCGGAGAGAGCCCTGTGTGGCAAGGGGAAGACGGACGGCAGCCCTCAGACATCCGTGGCTTTGATGGCCTTAAGGGGACAGAAATATCCCACAGGAAGGGGAGGAGGAAACGGAAGGAAGAGCTGGTGGAGACAGAGTACCACAGTGTCCGTCTGTCTAGCTGGAACAGACGCACTGTTTAACCCCTTGTGGTTCCCCGTCTGGCCTGGATTTCCTAGGAGCTAGCCTGGTCTTTGGGGATATCTCCATGGCAATAGGATTGAGAAGAGACAAAAACAAAGAGATGAGAGATAAGCAACACAGAAGTGGGATGTGGGTATGTGCGCGGGCACGCTCACACACACACGCACACAGTCAAGCAGTTGATCAGAAGCAAAAGTCCAGAAAGACCTAAAATACCAGTCCCTTATGGGGAAAGTGGGGCTGGGATTTAGCTCAGCTGGTAGAGCCCCACTCTGCAGTCTCTGAGGTCCTGGGTTCGATTCCCAGCACCACAAACATGGGAGAAGGATGTGGCAATCCACTCTCAAGGCAATCGGGAAACAATCAGCCATTGAAAACCTTATAAGGGTCGCTATGAGTCGGATACGACTTGACGACACCTAACAACAACGACATGGGGCAGGTAGAAGCCCCTGTAGCCAGGAGGGAGTAACTGGAGCAGTGGGTGCAGGGCGGGGCGTGGAAGACCAGGACAGGGCTCGGGTCGCATGCTTCCTCCTGAGGGAAACCGACGAAAAGTAAGAGCACCCGGGGTTTACGGGGAGAGCCCAGGAGGCCTCCAAATCCAGCAGACGCCCAGGCTGGGCTGCTTGGCTGGGGGGACAGAGGGTGAGAATCGGAGCTCCCCAGCCGAGTGTCCCAGAAGAGAGACCCTGAGGCTGCCCTGCCTTCCTGAGACCCCCGGGGAGGGGCTCCTGTGTCTGGGGCTGCTGAGCTGGGGCTCAGCACAGGCCACCTGCCAGGGAGCCCAGCCATCCTCTCTTCCACCCCAAGGGCAGTTCCAGCTGCCACCCCCCCAGATGCAGGAGAGCCACAGCCAAGGCAGGCCATGCACGGGGCCCTGTCTGCCCTGGGCTGAAGAAGACTCAGAGGGCCAGAGTTATCACAGCCTGAAAGGGACAGGCAGGCACTCAGGGGCACAGGAGCGCCCGGCGAGGGCCAGAGGAAGCGGAAGAGCCAGGCTTCCGACCTCATGCCAGGGAGTCTCGGAAGCGGTAGACTTCACCCCCATTTTGCAGATGAGGCTCCGACAGGTAAGATGACAAGTGCCCGAGGTCACATGGCTAAATAAGCGTCAGAGCTAGAATGAGGCAGAGATCTTAGGCCATCTATCCCAGCCCCCATGTGATGCAGGAAACCCTTTAGACTGTCCCACCTGGGTCCTCTAGCTCTTGCTTGGATGCTTCCAGCAATGGGGAGCTCATCACCTGTAGAAGCACCCCCTGCCCCGGCTCGCCGGGCTCATTCCGATGAGCTGGAGGAGGGCCCAGCTTCCGCGGTCTTGCGGCCCACTACACCTCTCCCTCTGGCCCACCGGATGAGGTCCCAGTACCTCCAGGAACTGAGCGCTGACTTTGAACTCAGGCTCAGGCACACCCTGCTCCTGTGCCTGCCGCTTGCGCTCGGCGATGCCCCCGAAGAGGTGCGTGATGGCCCTCGGGATGATGCCCTGCTCCTCCTCCGATGTCACCGCGTCGAAGCCAGTCCCCATAGTGTAAGTCTTCCCGGCCCCCGTCTGTGTTGGCAAAGATGGGACAAGGATGTTACCAGCACCCCGCGGGGGCACCAGCAAGCCTGGGAGCTGGGCCAAATCCCCTCGCCATCTCCCTCCAGCTGGGCTTCCCCGCCCCTTTCTCCAGCCCCACAAAGCTCTTTGATGACACCCCTCCCTCCTAACCAGCAGCATCCTCAGACAAAAGACAGAAGCGCGTGGCTAGGTCCCAGCTGCTCTGGAGGTGGAGCTTTGCCCCTCACTAGACAGGGGAGCCCCAGGCTGGGTGGCTCACCTGCCCGTAGGCCAGCACGGTGGCATTGTAGCCCTCGAAGCAGCCCTCAATGAGCTTGCTCACACAGGCGGAGTAGATCCGCTCCTGCCAGGTGTCCAGGTCGAAGACAAAGTCGTAGGTGAAGGCCTTGTCCTTCCCCAGCAGGACCTGGGGCTCCCCCGGGGTGACCGAGGTACAGATGTGACAGCCCTCAATCTTCTCCTTCGACAGCTGGGGCCGGATCCTGCCCAGAACGAGAAGAGCCCTGGGTTAGGCCCCGCTGGGATTGGGAGACTACGGTCCCTCCGCCCCATTGTTACCTGCCAACTTCTGTTTAGCGACCCTTATAAGGTTTTCAATGGCTGATTGTTTCGGGATTGCCACGGGAGTGGATTGCCACGTCCTTCTCCCATGTTTGCAGTGCTGGGAATCGAACCCAGGACCTCAGAGACGGCAGAGCAGTGCAGGGAGAGGAAGGAAGTTAGGAACCCCCACAGGACAGCTTTGGCAATACAGTAATCATAATACCAACACCGCCAAAACCAGCAGTTGCTAACATTTATTGTCCCTGTGTGTCTGTCCGCTTGTCATGTGTGGGACTTTGTGAGTTGCTGTGATGCTAAAAACTATGCCACTGGTACTTCAGATAGCAGCAGGGCCACCCATGGTGGACAAGTTTCAGCTGAGCTTCCAGACTAAGACAGACTAGGGAGAAGGACCCAGTAGCCCAAAGCAATTAGCCATTGAAAACCCTATGAATAGCAGAGAAACACTGTCAAATATTGTGCTAGAAAATGAACCCCTTAGGCTGGAAAGCATTCAAGGAACGACTAGAGAAGAGTTGCCTCTTCAAAGTAGTTGTTGTTGTTAGATGCCCTTAAGTCCGTGTCTGACTCATAGGGACCTATGTACAACAGGCGAATCACTATTGTCAGTGCTTCTCTGCTATTCATAGGGTTTTCAATGGTGGACTGATTTTTGGGAGTGGGTTGCCAGGTCCTTCTCCCAAGCCTACAGCACCTGGTGTTCCCAGGTGGTCTCCCATCCAAGTACTAACCAGGCCCGACCCTGCTTAGCTTCCAAGATCCGATGGGATCGGATGCCACAGTGCTACGGCTGTAGGCCTTCAAAGTAGAGTCGACCTTAATGATGAGAATGGAGTAAAGCCCTTGGGACCTTCTTTTGCAGATATGGCTGCAACAATGGACTCAAAAGATCACGTGCATGGCACAGTGTTGCAGAGTATTTCATTCTGTTGTACATAGGGTCACCTTGAGTCGTACCTGACTTGATGGCCCCTAAAACATTTATTAAGTGCTCAGTGTATACTAAATTTGTGTTGAGTATTTTACATAAATTCACGTGTTCTTCACTGTAAACCCTTGAGGTACCTATTCTTTGCCTGATTTTACAGAAGACAAAACTGCGGCTGAGGAGGTTTAAATGGCTTGTTGGTACAACGGAAAGCGACAGCCAAACCCAGGTCTGTGTGACATGAAAGTGCACGCTCTTGCGAGTCAGCGGCCCTTTGAGCAGGAAGGGAGGACAGCTTGCCCACTCTGGGGACAGAAGGCTCAGGGTCACAGTGGGGGAGAGGGCTAGGCCTGGCGGCTGCCCAGGGCTCTGGATCATACTCTCCAGAGCCAGGGCCAGGTTCTGAAGGAGGCCAGAGCCTCCGCCAAGGGCCATGGGGGCTGCAAGGTCCTCCTGCCGAGGCAGGGTGATTGCAAGTTTGAGACCAGAGCCAGTCTGAGTAATCTAGCAAGACCCTGTCTCAAAAAAAAAAAAAGTTTAAAAAAGTGGGCTGGGCGAGCAGCTCAGTGGTCCAGCACTTGCAAAGCATGCAAGCGTGAGGCCCTAGGTTCAATCCCCAGTACTGCAAAAAAATAAAAATAAATACAATTAATAATAATAACAACAACAACAACAACAATAAATAAATAAATAAATAAATAAAATTGGCAAACTATGGCCAGGGTCTGTTTTTGTCATGAAAGCTATATGGCTCATGAGTCCCAGGTGCCAGGGCCTGGTGACACCCTCGGGCAGAAGCTCTGGTTCCTTCCAGCGACGGAGCAGCTACACGAAGCATAACCCTGGCAACCCAGGTCAAGCGAAAAGTTCCCTGCCAGAAGCAGGGACCTCTGGAAGGGACACGGGGCCGGCCACAGGGTGGGCTCACATCCTGGATCCTGCCAGGGTCCCGCCTACAGAGGAGGGAAAGTGGCCTCAGGACAGACAGGGAGCCAGCCACGGGCAGAAGTGTCTCCACAGCCACCCCATCCTCTCTTCTAAGCAGCATCACCATGTCGAGGTCTCCATGGCGACCAAGCATGAGTCAGAGAGCATGCGTGTGCAGGCATTGGCAGCAAGCACCCCCCAAACACCCTAAAGCAAAGGAGCGGCTGGGCTCTACTGCCCATGGGCTCTCACACGCCAGCCCTGTCAGCCGGGGGCTCACAAAGAGCTGCTTGTGAGCCTCTTCTGCCTAAGCCAACATTTACCAAGAGAAGAAAGGAACCAGGCCAGGCCAGCACCCACCCAGGGTCCAGAGGCGCCGAGCCCCAGAGCCTAGGGCCAAGTTGCCATCCTGTCCCTACCCTGGGCTGCCCCAGCCCTGAGGACTACTGAGAGCTGCAGGCCAGGCCCACGCTCACCTGAGCCTTTTATCTGCACTCTATGTGGAGGGAGGGAAACCCCTGGCGGTAGGAGCTGATCTACCCCGGCCTCTACCCCTATGTGGGTATCTGGCTTTGTGTTTTTGTTGTCGTTTGTTGTTGCTGTTATTTTTGTTGTTGTTTGCAGTACTCAGAAATTGAACCCAGGGCCTTGAGTATGCTAGGCACGTGCTCCACCACAGAGCTGCACCCCCAGCTCCTTTGAAATTTAATTCTTATTTTTTTGTCATGGGGTCTTGTTAAGTTATGCAGGGTGCCTCTGGCCTTGAACCTGCGCTCCTCCGGCCTCTGCCTCCTGGTTGTTGGGATTACAGGTGTGTGTCACCACGCCCAGCTGGTGTCTGACTTTCTTCAGGAGAGTTTTCCCTGAGGCATGAACAGGTCCTCACAGCTGAGCGGCTCTCCCAGGAAAAGGAACTGAGGTCTGAGGAGGTTACCACCCTTATCCAGCCTTCCTGGGCCATGCTGAAGTGGGAACCCGGCTCCCAGCCTCCCTACCTAAACTAGTTTCTGACTGGAAAGGGGAAAGCTGATTCTTGCCCCCTCCCTCTGGACCTGGGCTCCAGAAACTTGACATACACACACCTGGCCAGACCTTGGGGCCAGCAGGCGCCTCACGTGACTTCCTCTCTGGACTCATCACGGTGGCAGACACACACTGAACTCTCCCTATATGCTTGTTGTTCGGTGCCGTCGAGTTGTGTCCGACTCATAGCGACCCTTATAGGGTTTTCAATGGCTGATTGTTTCGGGATTGCCTTGGGAGTGGATTGCCACGTCCTTCTCCCATTTTTGTGGTGCTGGGAATCGAACTTGGGACCTCAGAGGCTGCAGAGTGGTGCTCTACCAACTGAGCTGGACAACAACTCTGTACGCTAGGCAGCGCCTATGCACTGACCCGTATTAACCTTTGACGTCACTACAACCCCAGGAAGTTACTACGAGGACTCCACTGACAGATGAGGAAACTGGGATGGAGTCATCGAGAGTCACAGACAGTGAGGAGCCAGCCTGAGCTCAGGCAGGCTGAGTGCACTGCCCCCGAGGACCTGGCTCGGAAGGCCAAGGGCGAGTCTACTGCCCGGGAGACAGCGCAGCAGAAATGCACACAGAGAGGAGTCTGGAGCTCGGAACCACGCACCCGCTCCCGCTCGGCCCTGAGCCTGGGGGACTGTAGGGCACTGCCTGGAGAGGCAGTTCACCCCAGGGCCTATCTAGGCTCCCTTGGAGGACTGAGGCTTGTTCCCCAGGCAGTCACCTTTGCCCTACATCCTGGAACTCAGGGTCCTCGAGCTCCCCAAGATGGCTTTGGCATCTATTCCCTTGCCTCAGCCCCCTCGACACCGATTGGCTGTTTCCAAGCCCCAGAACGGCTCCTGATTGGACCGTTCTGGAACCACCCCTGATTGGCTACTTCTATAAAACCAAATTTGAATATCCCCTCTGATTGGCTGAAACCCGTATGGGGTAACTGCCTCTGATTGGTCCCCGGCAAGCCCCAGAAGAGTATATAAGGGCGATACACGGAGCAGTCTGAGTCCATTCCATCCACCGGGACAGACAAGGAAGAAGTAAAGAGCTGTTGGAGCAGAGCACTTGGCGCCTTCATTGGGAAGAAAAGCAAGGAGCCGCCGTGGGCAGAAGCCTCTGAGCCTGCCTTTTTCAAGGCTTCTCAGAGCAGCCATTGGCAGAAGCCTCTGAGCCTGCCTTTTTCAAGGCTTCTCAGAGCAGCCGTGGGCATAAGCCTCCTTTCCGGGCGGCGCGGCTCCTGGGTGCCCAGCTCCCCCTCACCAGAAGACGGGTCTTTGGGTGCTGGTCCCTGCTCACGGCCGGAGCGAGTCCAGCAGCAGGGCGACGCCCCACAGGGGACCCTTCCTCTCAAGGCACCGAGATGCTCCCGGTGGACCGAGGGTCTTGGCCACGCAGCCACTGCAGACCCTCGAGCTGTGCGGGCAGGCTCCGGCTCCTGAGCACGCCCTCTCCACCACGCGCCTGCCTGCAATGGGATTTCTGGATCCAGATCAAATACCATTTAATTACAGCAGGCAGATGGCAATGCGGGCGATTGGAGGAAATCAAATCAGCTTCCCCGGAGACAGCGGAGCAGGCGAGGGGGAGCAGCCATGCTGCCCGCAGAGGCTCCTTCAGCAGTCGCCCCCCAGGCCACCTGGGGAGCCTGCCTGCCAGAAGACAGAGCAGGCAGAACAGTCAGGAAGGGAAGACATGAAGGAGGGCTCCTCAGGGATTTAGGGTCCGAGAGTCATGGGGTGGGTGGGCCTTCACTGTGGGACCCTTGGTTGGCCCATCATGATGCAGGGTTCTAAGTGGCCGGAGAGAGCTGTCCAGCCCTGTTCTGACCCATTCCAAGCACCAGGGTGCTTTGCCAGGGTACAGGTGAGTGGACAGCATCCCTCAGAAAAGCGAGTACCAACTGGGAGATGGAGGACAGGGGCCCTGGATGAGTCACTCATTCTCAAAGCAACTGACCTGGAAGAGGGACAGTCAGTCTCCAGAATGTGACTGAATGAATGACTAGGAGGGCAACCAGAGCACGAAACCTCCCTGGACGCTTTCTCTCTGCTAGCGCTGGGCCCAGCAGCGCTACCTGAGCAATGCTAAGAGCTAGGGACACCAATCCCCACTGTCCAGGGAGGAAAGCAGGAGCCTGAAGGGGTTAAGCCAATCACAGGGTCCACGGGGCGAGCCGGACATCGATTCCTGCGCTGGCTGGCTGGGAACACTCCTTCCCTTCCCTGGCCGCCTTCTAGCCAGGAAATCATCAATCCCCAAACTGTTACAGGAACTTCCTCCCCAGCACCACCCTCGGAGCCGGGGGCTCTCTGGAAGGACTCCGACCGGTCCATACACTCAGTGCCAGGCTGGGCGGCGGGCTGCCCTGCACTCAACGGTACACAGTCCACTGCTTTTAGTCTTCCTGGGCTCATCCCCCATACCGTGCCCAGTGGAGAATTCAAACCCAAAGACACAGGGAGGGGATGAGAGTGCAGGACACCAGACCACACTTCTTGTCCAGCATGAGTCTTGGCGTCCGCCTGGGCTCTCGAGATCTCTTCCCAGTGTTAACCCTGTAAGAACTCCATCGCCCTCCCCTCCAGCAGCCTCTTCTCCTGCCCCACCTTGGCTGAGGTCATTTCTGCGAGCTGACCTCCACGTGTGGCCCACCCTGCCCCACATAGGAAGGAAGAAGTTTATCCGGCCAGCAGAGTGGCCAAGAGAGGACTCACTCTTGGCCCCATTCCTCCCAGGGGAATGGGAGTCAGGGGTCAGTCAGTCTCTAGGGTCTGGGCCCTACGGACTATGGACAGGGAGAGGCTAGTGAGGTAGGTATTTGCCTTAAGTACAAAACAAAACAAAAAAACCCTCTGAGAGCAAGATAAACTAAAACTTAATGCAATATTTAAATAAATCAAATTGGCACCCGGCGCAGTGGTGCAGGCCTGTAATCCCAGCGACTCGGGAGGCGGAGGCAGGAGGATAGCAAGTTTGAGACCAGAGCCAGTCTGAGTAATTTATCGAGACCCTGTCTCAAAGAAAAAAAAATAGTTTAAAAAAGTGGGCTGGGCATGCAGCTCAGTGGTCCAGCACTTGCAAAGCATGCAAGTGTGAGGCCCCGGGTTCAACCCCCAGTACTGCAATAAATAAATAAATAAATAATAATAATAATAATAATAATAATAATAATAATAATAATAATAAATAAACAAATAAATAAAATTGGCAAACTATGGCCAGGATCTGTTTTTGTCATGAAAGGTATGTAGTTCAAAGATCCTGAGTCATTTCTGCCCCAGGACCTTTGAATCTCACGCAGGGCTAAGTCATCCCCAGACTGCAACCCTACCAGTGCCCTTCCAACGAATTAGGCTGGTTAGGACAGTCCTGGCAGGGCAATCCCCGCTCGGAAAGGCCCCGGAGTCCCCCAGAACAGAGCCTGCCTATTTGCCGCTTGGCAACCTGCAGGCTGGGCGCCGGGTGACCGCAGAGAGAAAGGGGCCCGGGGCTTTTCAGAGGCAGGATCTGGCACCAGCCTCGAGGTCGCCAAGCTTCCTCCGCTCACAATTGAGCAGGGGCCGGGGTGATGTGGGCAGCCGTCCCTCACCCGCAAGGAGCCAAGCATTTGGGCCGCGGGACGCGCAGGCCACTAGGGAGCACCCCCTCCTGCTGGCCGCCCCCACCGGCTCTGTGCCCGCGGCAGGCAGCAGCGGCGGCAGCTGTGGGGGACAAAGGCTTGGGGACGAGCTGAGCTCAGCGGTTCCTCAGCTCTTTGAGGGCAGCTAGAAGGACAGGGCGGAAGTGAAGGACAGACACAGGGAGGAGGCAGGCAGGGAGGGAGGGGTTAGGTCGAGAGGCTGCCAAGGATAGAAAACTACAGAGGCTATCCACGGGGCCCAACCAGGCACGTGCCTAGAGCCCTACACCCAACCCCCACCTTAGGACCAGGAGGTGGGTTGGTTTAGCGTCACCTCCAACCAGTCCTTAGTGACATCACCCAGAGCCAGCCAATCGCTCTCTCCAGGAGCTCCGCCCAGTGACCTTGGGCTCCTAGGGGCTGGCTCCACCTCAGGACGCTCCCTGGGTCCCCTATCTTACCCTGCCTGTAAGGGTGCAGCCTCAGGCTCTTCGCACCAAAGGGTCTCATTTCTCAGTGATGAGAAGTGACAGACCAGTGACATTAAAATAATGAACCAAGAACTGCTCCAGAACCCTAAAAAATCCTTACCAAGATGGTGCATGGTCCGACTCCTCAGGCCTTCTCTTCAGTGTACCTGGAATCCATCGCACCTTAGAGTACCAGACTTTCTCAGTTAATTAAGAGCCGCCACTCAGCTCACGGCGCCAGACTGCCTCTCGCTAGACGCTGGCTAGGGCTTCTGCACATGGTAGGTCATCACGTTATATCATTTCGTTCTAACACGGGCAGTTTTGCCTCTGATTTATCCAGAGGGCTCAGAGAGAAGGAAGTAACAGCTCAAGGTCCTGTAGCTCCTAAGGATCATGGTCTTCTATGAAGGTCACCTTCACTGGTCACCAGCCTTGAAGAGTCTACCCAGAGGACAGCGTGGGGGAACCGGCCACTACCCACTTGTGCAGGCTTTGCGCCTGGGGGTCCCCAGTGAGAGATACTTTCTCCCCAGGCCCCAGCTCAAAGGCTTTCAGAACCAGAGACCTGGACTACAGTCACCATGCAGATGGTCAAAAATAGCCAATGGGGTAGATAGAGCCTTTGGGAAAAGCTCCAGGGGGCTCAAAGCTTATCTGCTCTTTGCTGCCATGGGACCCCTAAGTGCCTTTCTGGATCCTGAAAAACAGCCCCCAGAGGCTAGTGGGACAGTCAGGGAATGACTACAGATTAAGTCTTTCAGCATGCTGTGCCCAAGCCTGTAGGGAAAAGCAAAATCAGCTCGGACATCCCCACCTCCCTTGCACCCAGCCCTGAAAGTGCTTGCCTGTCTGCCAATCATGTGTTGCAGCACAGGGTGGAAGCCGAACTGTTCCCTCCTCCATGGTGGACTTATGTGTGCCCACCTCTGTGGGGTGTCTGTGTGGGAGGGACTGGGGAGGGACCCCCATGATCTCTACTGTGCCCGGCACACAGGATCACTTTGCCACGTGGTGACCTGCCAGGGACCAGCTCTTCCTCACCAGTGATGGGGCAGCATCTGTGGGGAACTTAGCTATAGCAGGAAGAATTTAGATAAGCTAGCAAAAAGAACTTCCTGCCTGCCAAGATTGTTAAACCCTAGAAAGGGTGCCTGGAGGAGTCGGGGGATGGAGGGGGAGAGTTCTTCCTCAGAAATTATTCCTCCTGGAGCCGGGCGCAGTGGCACATGCCTATAATCCCAGCGGCTTGGGAGGCGGAGGCAGGAGGTTCGCAAGTTCAAGACCAGAGGCAGTCTGTGTAGTTTAGCGAGACCCTGTCTCAAAACAAAAGTAAAAAAATGGGCTGAGGGTGCAGCTCAGTGATCCAGCACTTGCAGAGCATGCAAGTTCAACTCCCTGGGTTCAACTCCCAGTACTGCAAAAAAAAAAAATCCTCCTGGCCAGCAGGCTTGCCTCCCTCCAAGTGTTCTCCCCCTCCCAGGCCTTATCCGAGGGTACACTACCTAATATCAGCTGAGAACCTGAGGGCCAGGCTGTGTTGTGACTATCCTGCAAAGCAGGGCACATGGGCCCCCTTCTACCGAGGCTCTGAAGGTGAAATCTAACAAGCCCACAGCCACACAACTTACAATAATGGAAATGAAATTCAAACCAATCCTCCCAGCACCCACTCCTGCTGCATCCACCAAGGGACTCCACACCCACGTGGGAGCCAGGTTGGCCTGGAGAAAAATGGTTGTCTCAGAAACTCTCCCGGGGCAATCCCACCAACGGCTGGTAGCCTTGGGACAGCCACACCCCTTGTCATACCACACATCTGCACTGCCCAGGATGCCCAATAGGATGGGCCTGTTGGGAAGGCGGGTTTCCCATTCTGTAGCTGAGGCTGAGGCTGGGGCACGGAGCAGGCTTCCCCACGGCCAGAGGCAGGCAGCAGAAAGAGGACGTCTACACCCCCACTTTAACGAGCATCCTTTCCCCCTCCCCCTTCCTCCCCTCCTATGGCATCCTGCCAACTCTTGAGGACAGCGGCTGGAAGCAAAATCCCTGCTCTCTCAGGGGAGTCTGCCTCCCAGACACCCGGGGGCTTTTAGCTGACTTAGCCCAGAGGTGGCGCCTCCTCACGGAGGGAGTCTCTGCTTAGGGGGCAGCCTCTAGTTTGGGGTGCCGACTCCCTGGGCTGCAGCAGTCACAGGGTGGGAGAGCACGATGGCGGACACAGCCACCATGACCCCATGAGGCCAGAGGGTCTGGTTACCCTCCCACTCTCCGACGTGTTCCCAGCCTAATCCTCCTGAGGCTGACCTCGGGGAAAAGACTGGGCTGGCTCTGGACCCCCAAACAAGAAGGCTTTGTGCGGAGGAGTCAAAGGACACGGGCTTACGAGGCGGCCTGGTGAAGGGGGTCTGTCCACCCTCGACGGTTGGCTTCTGCCAGGGACCGAGTTCCTGAGAGCATGAAGAAGCGGCATAGCACTCCATGAAAACCTACGGGAGGCCTTGGGGTGTCAGCCCAATGCAGCGGGGTTCAGGGCTCTGGGCCAGCCCTTCCCGAGGGGTCGTCCTTGACCTTCCTCTTTCAGTTCATCCCGGAGTCCTGGCCACTGGCAAGGGCCAGGCAGAGAAGCAAGAGCGCGCCGGCTCCGAGGTGGCCTGGGAGACACCTGCTGTCCGGGGCCTCCAGGGCACCGGGGTGCTCCCCAGAAGGCTGCAAGCAGGCACGGGGAGCAGGCAGCAAGCCGATGCGGTGGGACGTCAGAAGCCAGGAAGCGGGGTGCCTAGAGAAGCTGAGAAGGGGCAGTCCCTGGCTCACCCCGGATGTGCCCCAAGCCTGGCTGTGAGTCACGTGGGTCACGTCAGGAACCTCCAGAGCCCCCATCTGGCGCTGACTCCTCCACTCCAGGGCCTGGGAAGGAGGGCAAGCCCGGCCCAGGAAGTGCCACTGGGCTGTGCTCTCCCGTCCCACCCCCACAGCGGGGCATCTGGCAGGGGTTTCCCATGACCTCCTGGGAGAGAAGAGATGCTGCAGTCAGGCTTAGCCCAGAGCCCAGAGCTGCGAAGGCATCTGCTTCTGGTGGGGGCAGCTGGCGGGGGGGACAGGGCTCTGGGGACGCGCCGGGCTGAGGAATGCAGAGCAACAGGCAGCTGGCTGGCTGGCTCCGGAGGGCAGCGAGCCTCTCTCCACTGCACTGGCCCTGTCCCCAGCCCCCACGGCAAGCCTGCGGGCAGCCAGCTCCCCAAGGGGCACCTTTACTCAGGTGGGACCAGCCCAGCCTAGGCAAAGGACAGACAACACCCACCGCCACCTTGAGGACGGACTTCCATCAAGGAAGCGGCATCAGGACGCAGGCGGCATCAGGACTCAGGCATCGAGGGACAGAGATCATGACAGGCCCCACATTCAACCCCCAGAGTAGCTGAAGATCAAAGAGAGTCATCTGCTGGGCTTGGTGGCGCCCGCCTATAATCCCAGCGGCTCGGGAGGGAGGCGGAGACAACAGGATCACAAGTTCGAGACCAGAGGCAGTCTGTGTGAATTAGTGAGACCCTGTCTCAAGAAGTAAAAAAAATGGGCCGGGGGTGCCGCTCAGTGGTCCAGCACTTGCAGAGCATGCGGGCGCAAGGCCCTGGGTTCAACCCCCAGTACCACCAAAAAAAAAAAGAGAGTCATCTGAGGGACAGAATTCTGCAGCCAATAGGATGGCACCTGCCCCAGGGCTTCACAGCCCCTCCCACCGAGTTGCACCCCTCCCCTCTCCATAGGATGGGGGTGGAGCTCCTGGGCAGCCTGAGTCAGCCTGGTCCTAGCTCCCAGGCCACTGGCCCTGTCCAGCTGTTCTGAGGGGGAGGGGCAGGAGGCCACAGCTTCCCACTAATGCTCTTAACACGCTGAGGGCCGGGCGATCTAAGACATCTGGGGTGAGGAGCGAGGGCCAGCAGGAAAGTTGGCTGCCCCAGAACTGCTTTCCCTAGAGAGTGGCAAGGTGGGACGCAGGCAGGCGACAGCTGCAGGGGTCTAAGAACGGCAGGATGATGGGGAGGGAGGAACTCCCCAAATGCAAAGGAGAGCAGTGATTTAGGAGCTTAGAACCATTGTGGTGATGGGCAGCTCTAAGGCCAACTAGGACAGCCACATCCCTTGTCACACCACACATCTGCACAGCCCAGTGTGCCTTTACACATTCCCTTTCACCACAATAATGTGTGGTTAAAAAAAAAAAGTGAGGCCAGCTGCTGTGGTGCACACCTGTCATCCCAGGGACTAGGGAGGCCGGGGCAGGAGGATCGCAAGTTGGAGGCCAGAGGCAACTTATGGAATTGAACAAAACCTTGTCTCAAAATAAAAAATAAAAAAGGGGCTAGGGATGTAGCCCAGTGATGGAGCATGTACAAGGCCCCAATACTCAAGTATTGCAAAAAAAATTTTTTAAAACTGCACACACACAAGAAAATATATAGCATCTGAGAGACTGAAACATAGAGATCAACAGCACTCAGTCAACTAGCAGCTGGCTTGGGAGGCCAATGAGAGCTGTCTGAAGAGCACATGCGTGCAAAGGAGAGTGTCCAGAGCTCAGACCCAGCCTCCCCATCTGCTGACATGCTTGCTCATCGCCACACAGGAGTAACATCAGTTACTCGGCACGTGTAGTGGAGCAAGGCAGGCACAGTGCCCAGCACACAGTAGGTGTTCAATAAATCACACAGCTTAGCCACTCCCCGGTGCAGTTTTCTTTCCACTGCAGCGTGCTTTCTGTTCTAAGTAAGTAAACGGGCTGGAGATGAAGTCATTTTACCAAATAGCTCACAATCGCGTAAACTAGTGAGACACCTCTTAGGTACATTTAATTTAGGTTTATTTTGTAGACCTTTTGTTCCTACTTGGCTCCCTAGGAGTCCACTGTACTCTGTTCCCTCCAAGGATTATGTGCCTTCACTTCATCCAAGCCTGCAGCCGTAGCACTGTGGCGTCAGATCCCGTCAGATCTCGGAAGCTAAGCAGGGTTGGGCCTGGTTAGTCCTTGAATGGAAGACCGCCTGGGAACACCGGGTGCTGTAGGCTTGGGAGAAGGACCTGGCAACCCACTCCCAAAAATCAACCTGCCATTGAAAACCCTATGAACAGCAGAGAAGCACTGACAATAGTGTTTCGCCTGTTGTCCGTAGGGTCGCTATGAGTCAGACATCGACTCGATGACACCTAACAACAACAACGACTTCATCCAAACCACTGCTCTGCAAAAATGAACAAATCACAACAAAACAGGTGCTCCTATTCTCCAGCGGGTAAACCTAGGCCTAGTTGGGCATGTAGCACATGCCTGAAAACCCTGCCACTCTGGATGCTGAGGCAAGAAGATCGAAAGCCTGAGGCCAGAGGCAGCCTGTGCAACTTATGGAGACCCCGTCTCAAAATAAAACATAAAAAGGGAGGCTGGGGGTGCAGCTCAGGGGTAGAGCCCTTCCCTAGCATGCGTGAGGCCCGGGGCTCAACCCCTAGTTCTGCCAAAAAAGAAGTCCAGAAGATCAAACCAGGAAGGGGTCCCGTGACCCACGCAGTGGACCAGCTGCCTCGGCTCCAGCTCTGCCCTTTGCTCCTAGAGCTGTAAAAGTAAGGGTGCCAGGCATGTGGGACCTCTGTCACTTCCCTGGCCCCAGCCCCACCCTACCTCCAGTCTGAGGTTTTCAAAAGCTGAGATCCAATCAAGCAGGCTGGCGGGGTGCTGGAGGGGCTGGCTTCCGGGGCCTGTGGTTACTACACTCACTTCCTGTGATGACATAAACCCTATTTCTGCAGCAAGAGGCCACCACCAAGATTCTCAGGTCTCCATACAGTCCCTAGGAGGGCCTGTCTGGGCTTCCCAGATCGACAAGCTGCCCAGATCTCTCAGCCCAGATCTCTCAAGGGGACGCCCGGGCCGAAGGGGTCATTCTCGACCCTCTTCTTCCTCTATTTTGCGGGTTAATGGCTAAGCTAACCTACCTAACAACTATCATTCCAGCTATACTTGTAAAATGATAACATAATTTGCTTGAAGTCTACGATTCTGATAGATTAGATGCTGTTCTCTGACATTGTTCTTTATGACTTAATAAATACTTCAATGCAAAAAAACCCAGATAAACAACAAAAAAAACTGGACAGCCTGGGACGCGGTTGGCATTGAATAGCATTGCCTGGCTTTGGGACCCTGAAGTCACCCCCCACACTCACCCCCACACAGTTTCTTCTGTCTTCTTCCCTCTCTCCCAACTCTGCAAAGCCCTTGATTCAAAATGCAGGCAGCCACTGACCAAGATTTCGGAGTGGCCTAGAACTAGGCAACAGCTGTAGCCGGACAACCCAAAGAGAGGGAGCAGGGGTCCAATCTAACAAGGGCCCTCGGGTCCCAGCTGGTGCTCCCCCCAAACCCCCTCCCTACGCCCGCTCAACCCTGTGGTCTCAACTGATGGATGTGACTGGCCAGGGCACCTCCTCCTGCCCAGCAGCCCACAGGAAGGAAGCTTAGAGAAGCCAGGCAGAGATAAGGGGGAAGGGCTTAGGCAACACCTACCAGGGCTCCCTTGTAGTGGAGGCTCAGAGCTGGGGGCTTGACAGGGTCTCAGATGAACTCGCCACAGGACCTGGCTTCCCTCCCCAATTGCAACTTTGCTAACTTGCATTTCTTAACCGCTCCCCCCTTCCCCCCAATTTGTCAGGCCTGTGTTTCTGGGGAAGGGGGGTGTCACAGCCCAGCCTCACCTCTCTGTAACTTTGTTGCACATCCTCCTCCCCCACCCTCAGGTAAACTCCAGTTCCAGGCCAGCCCAGTACAAGAGGATTAATGGATAAAAGGATCCCAGGGCAGTGCCTAGGGCTGACCTAGGAATCTCTACAGCAAAGCTGACCAGCCCGGTTCCGGAGCAGATGGGCCAGACGCCACCTGGCTGGGGAGGCCACCTGGTCGCGTTTGGGGGGCCTGCTCACGACAGGACCTTTCCCCTTAATCCGGAAGCCTGAGGTCCTATAAGTCTCCTCCTCTGGACTTTGGGACCCAGTCTTTCCCTGAAGCAGTCTGCAGAGAGCCAGCTGTGATCCGCAGCCACGGCCGGCCTCCCCGTCCACAAAGCTGCGCTCCAGGGCGCACCGCAAGTTATCCTCACGGGAATTCAGCTGGAGACAAGGAAGGACTTCCCAGAAGTGGAGAAGACAGCTGAACCCAGGAGGAGGCAGTGGGCCCTCAGGCTGGGATGGGGCAAGCGATCCCAGGTCCTTGCCCCAGTCATAAATGCTCCAGGCCACTGCAGTCCTACACCCACGTGGGACCAGTGATGATTTCTGGGGGTGGGAAGGCGGGGGAGATCCACAAGCAAGGACAACCCCCCAGCTGTGTAGCACTGGCACTAGGCTGCTCCCCTCCTCACCGTACCCCTAGCCTTCAGCTCTCTGATTAGAAACTGGGTTCTGTCCAGCCATTGTCTGCTTTCCACGGCCGGCTGCCCATTGAGGTCTGGCGTGTGCCGGGCTGGGCGATCATGCCTAGCTGGAGCCAGGCCGGAGGGCAGTGGGCGGGGCCCTCGCCTTCCGGGAGCCCCTGAGGACCTGGCTCTGCAGATGCTCAGTCTCCCCCAGCCTCCACCCAGACCAGAGCCTCTAGGTGGGAAGAGCAGAGTGCAGAGCGCAAGCAGAATCCCTTGTGGGTAGAAAGGGTCGTGGGTAGGGGACACCAGCCTCTCCTTACGCTCTCTGCCAAGTGCCGTGCCCTGAGGCGCCAACAGGGGAAGCCCCACATCTGACCGTGGCCCACCCAGGCTGGCGACCCTGCACAGAGAGCCCCTTGCTGGAGTCTAAAGAAAAGCACCCCAGGCCCCTTCCAACCCACTTCTGGCTCACACCGGGCGGGGGTCGGAGCTGCATTCCCCATGATGGGGCTCCCCTGCTCTGGGTCTGCAGTGTTGTTGTTGTTGTTAGGTGCCGTCGAGTCGGCATCCGACTCATAGCGACCCTCATAGGGTTTTCAATGGCTGACTGTTTCGGGATTGCCTTGGGAGTGGATTGCCAGGCCCTTCTCCCATTTTTTCAGTGCTGGGAATAGAACTCGGGACCTCAGAGACTGCAGCGCAGCACTCTACCCACTGAGCCAAATGCCAGCCCGGGTCTGCAGTAGATGCCACATTTACATCTCCCACCCCCACCCCGCCCCTCCCTCCCTCGACCTCCAAGGGCTCTTGCGGCAAAGTCAGCCCCAGCAGCAGCCTGGCCCCGCCCCACCAGCCCACCAGGCACCTGCGGGGCTTCTCTTTGTCTCAGGCTGCTCAGTGCCAGGAAGGCGACACTCAAGTCAGGCTCCAAGTGCTGTCTGGGGTGCAGGAGTGGGGAGCATCCGATCTCTCTCCCTGCACCCCAAAACTGGCATACGCCCCAGCGGCTCCTCTGTGGGCTGCAGAAGGCTGCCCAGGTGGCTGGGGGGCAACTGCCCTGGGGCAGGAAAAGAGCAACTTTTCCGCTGCCATGTCTGACCCCATCTAGAAGCAATTTCCAAGGACCCCTGGAATCTGGGTCACCTGTGACCCTGGTAGCTGGAGACCTGTCTCAGAGACCCATCCCAAATCTGGACCACTCCCCTCCCCTCATCATATAAGGCCGGGCAGAGAGGGACACTCCTGTCCACATCCCCACCTTGGGGACCAGTCCCAGATCAGGATTGCCCCACTAGCCCGCCCCAAAGAGAAAACCTCCCAACTAAAACAGGAGAGACGGTGGCATAACACGTCTCCACCCAGCAGAAAGAGCACAGATGGTTCAACTTTGCGTGTTTCCTGCTCCTGCACCTGTGTGCCCCTCCCAGCAGAACCCACCCAGCCATGTCCTCCGCCTGAGTGATGTCTGTCAACAGATCGCTGCAAGTCCCAGAGCTGTGGGGATTGGAACCCCAGATACATCTACCCAGCCTCGGCCTTCCGATGGGGCATCCGTGTCACGCCCTCCCCCTCTAAGAAGCCGCTCCTCAGACCCGCTTCTTCCTCCCTCCCCCAGCCCCGGCTCCCCTTAGGGCAGGACCAGCAGGTTCTCTGGAAGCTCCACTGGCTCCCCATGGAAAGCCAAGCAAGGCACCCTTCCAGCCCTTCCTTGGGTCTCGCAACCGATCTTTGTCTGCAGAATCGGCTCCAGGGGTGCTGTATTGCCTGGGCTAACAGGACCAGGAGGACAGAATGAGCTGACTGGGGTGGCAGAGGGGAAAAAAAATTTCCCCTCCAACACCCGGGTATGAGACAGCAGCAGCCTGGTGGGGAGGCGAAGAGGAAACGCACAGACGCTCCGGGCCCGGGCCAAGGCTGGGTGTGAAATACCGGATTTCCTTGTTTATTCGATTTTCTGATCATTAAGGGCTCCCAAGAGGGCCCCGAAATCACCACCCAAACAAAGCCACCTTCCAGCAGCGCGCCGGGCCGCGGCTCCCCTGCGGCTGCCGGGCCAGCGCGCGGCGCCCTCCAGCCGGGCCCGCGCCGGCCCCGCCTCCGCGCTGCGGGCTCCAGCACGAGCGGCGCCCACGCGAGACAAAGCCCGCGCCCCTCCCCGCACGCGCCGCGTCCTCCCCACCCTACCTGACGGCCACCTTGACGCAGCAGTCCCCTTGGCCAGCCATGGTCCCCTGGCGCCAGGGTCCGGGCGTGGATCAGGGGCGGGGGTCCGGGGGCTGGTGCCCGAGGCTGCCGCTGCGGCTGCGGGGGGCGGGCGCGCGGACGCTGCTGGTGAAGGCTGCCGCGGACGCGGGAGGTGACATGCTCGCGGGCCACGCGGCCGGGGCTCACGCGCGGCCGGCCCCGCGGGGCTGCTCCCGCGCGCCTCCCCGAGCCATCGGCCGGCGGCGCGGAGGCACTGACAGCCGGCGGCGCCCCAGCCGCTCCCCGCCGCGCCGCACACGCGCGCGCCTACCGCCCCGGCCGCCGCCGCCGCCGCCGCCCGCCGCAGCGCGAACAAAGGGGGCGGGGGCCGAGCCGGCCCAGGACCCGCCCCCGAGCCCGCGCCTGGCCCCGCCCCGCGCCGCAGCCACCAATGGGAGGCCCGATCTGGCCGCAGGGGGCGGGACTTGCGCCTTTAAAGGGTCCTCTTGGCTCCCGTCCACCGGGCTGCTGCGGGGCGGGATTGGAGGAGCTGGGGATTGGAGTGGGAGTGGCAGGCTGGACTTGCCCGGAGGAGTTGACCACGCTGGAATCTCGACCCTCGAAAGTCGCAGAGCCTCAGCCCCAGTGGGGACCTTCCTTTTATAAGTGAGGAAACAGACGCAGAGGGGAACAAGCCAAGGTCACACAGGGAGTTAGTGGCTAAGCGTGGGTTAGAACGCTGACCTCCAGGGCAGAGCGCCGCACTTCAAAGCGTCCCACGGCGATTAGCGGTTTGCAGCTTGAAAAGGCCAGGAAAGCGTCCCTTCTGCATTTATTCAGTGAAGTCACCAACGTTTAGTGAAGGCAGTTTTTGCTCAGATCTAAGTAAAATTGCTCCCACCTCCACCCTGGACAGCATTTTAAAGTTCATCTTTTGCTTGATTCCTGGCCAGGCTCCTAGGCCAGCCTGGCCCCTCGCTACTGCTAGATCCTGGTCCCATTGACTTTTATGACCCCCTGGGCCTGGTTCACACTGCTTGCTGTGGCAGTGGGGGCAGACGGTCGGCGTGGGAGGCCAAATCTGCCCTGTGCAGAGGGGGAACAAAGGGGTCGCTCAACTCAGGCACCTGGGGGATGCTGGGTGGCAAAGTGAGTGGGAAGAGAAGGGACGGAGGACAGCAGCTGCCTGCAGGAGTGGGTACAAAGGACAAGGGGGACCCCGCAGGCTTCAATAGGGGGCAGCTATGGATCAGGGCTGTGAAATCAATTCCCTCTCCAGTCCACTGCCCTTCCCTCTGAGCCCAGACTCCTCCTCCATGGCCGCCCCCCAATTCCCAACATTGGAGCCATTCACAGAGCCCCTCACCAGCTGCCCTTCCCTTCCTGGCTTCACCCAGCTCCCTTCCCTGGAAAGGGTCCAAGAGGAGGACCCAGCTGCAGCTCCAGATGTGGACGGAGATCTCTGAGGGGGGGAGGGGGAGTCTGACTCCAGACCTCTTGCGTCACCTTCAGATGATGCAAGATCATGTCAGAGATTTTGGCAAGGGTGCAGCTTAGGGTTCGAGGACGTATCTATTAGTGCCATCTTCCCTACCTACCCCTACTGAGGACCGCTCCATCGAGCAGCCCAGACCCCTGTTTGGGATCAAGGGCAAATCTCAGGCCAAATCGACACCCACTCCATCCTCATGGCAAATGGGAGGAGAGTAGTGAGTAGGACCCCAGAGTGGTGGCTTGGGGAAGTCTTGATGGGATCCTGCACCTATTACTGGAATCGGGAGCTAGGGGACACACTCCCTGGGGTCACTCATTACCTCTCCCAGAGCAGGAGGCCAGCAATCAATTGAGGAATCAAGTCCTGGACATTTTTTTTTTTTCTTCTGTACTTGGAGATTGAACCCAGGACCTCTCACATGCTTCGTAAGCGATCTGCCGCTGGGCCTGCACCCCCAGCCCATGTTTTACTTTTCTATTTTGAGACAGAGTCTTGCTAAATTACACAGGCTGCTTCTGACCTTGAACTTGCGATCCTCCTGCCTCTGCCTCCCACGTGGCTGGGATTACAGGCGTGAGCAATTGCGCCCAGCCTGAACATTCAAATTTTCTTTATCTTCCAACCAAGATAAGAGGTGGGGAGCAGAGTAACATTTATGGACCACCTACCCAAATAAGGTACTTGATGTGCCTGTGGGAAAGAGGCCTCATAACCTTGTAAGCTGGGCTCTAATATTCTTTTTCGGTTTGCAGATGGGGAAACTGAGTCTCACCCTGCATATCAGCAACAGAGTTAGCACTTGAACTTGTGCACATGGTTCTTGTTGTTGTTGTTGTTGTTGTTAGGTGCCATCGAGTCAGTATCCGACCCATATCGACCCTCATAGGGTTTTCAATGGCTGACTGTTTTGGGATTGCCTTGGGAGTGGATTGCCACGTCCTTATCCCATTTTTTGCGGTGCTGGGAATTGAACTCGGGACCTCAGAGACTGCAGCGCAGCACTCTACCAACTGAGCTAAATCCCAGCCCACACATGGTTCTAGATGCCCTAAATTACCTCCAAGGAAGTGCTCATGGCGAAGGGAGCTGACTGGCCCAGGCTTTTGCTGCAGGCACGGCAAACTCCAGGCTTAGCTCTCCCTGATGATAATGCTGCATTTTGCAAAGCTGTTCACCCACCCACCCATCTCTGGACTCCTTTGGGGCCCAGCTCTGGTTTCCTGTCTGCAGGAGGTCCACTCTGACTTCCGACAGAAGGTGACCCTTCTGACTCACAGTTCCCCTGCTGGGAAAGACCGCCAGAGCTGCTGCCCTCCCCCTCCGCATCCTTCCAGGCCACAGGGTGTCCAGCTAGGGCAACCAAGGAGGCACTCGGGCTGTAAACTCAGGCCTCCCAGAGGGCAGAGCCTGCTCAGCAGCTCCCTTCTGGGCCACAGGGAGCAGCAGGACAGCCCAGCGTACAAACCTTGACTCCTGCGCTCTGCTGCCCACAAGCAAGGAGTTAACGGGGCAGAGGCCACGTGGGGACGGAAGGTGGGAAAGAGGCTTAAACCAGAGCTTGGGAAGATTCAGGCTAGACAGGGCATTGGAGCCTAGGCCCGTGTCTGCCCTTTTCTGGCTCTGTCCAGCTTCACCAAGCCAGGGTTTCCTCTCTGGTTTCTTCCCACTCTCTCTACCTCCTGCCAGCCGCTCTTCTTTCCTCCTTCCCTCCTTCCCAAACCCTGAAATTTCTCAGGATCAGCTGCTCTATGCATATGTAGCCCCCAATGCTTTCCCCTCTGCCTGGCAAACAGGCAAGGGTGAGTGAGTACCACACATACACACACAAGCACGTGAGTTGGCCCTGAGCCCCCTTATTGGACTGGAGTTTGAGCCCCAGCTCCTGCCCTGAGCCAAGGCCCCTCCCCCCAGGCATCTTGGCGCCTTCATCATTTCTCCTGACGGGAGCTGTGGGCGTCTGGGCAGATGGGAACCTGGGGGAGGTGTGGGGGGCCCCTCCAAGGCAGGAAGCTCCCACGCTACTGCAGCTAAAATACGCCAGCAGCAGCGTGGGGCAGCCATCTGGCCCCGATCTCTCTCAGGCGCATCCTAGCTCTTGACAGCAACCTTAATGGAACCCATCAAAACACCTAAGAGGTACCCATAGGCCGTAGGGATGTCTCCAAAGGTGATCTGAGCTTGGACCCTTTCCTTTTTCTCTCCTTCAGGGTTAGTACTGGACACTGGCATTGGCAAACTCTACCTGAGCACTGACCTAAAGTGCTGGGCGTGGAAACAACATGTTGGACCTGCAGTCCTGAGCCCCAGCCCAACCCCAGCAGCTGTACTTGCTCCTGTGGGAGAGCAGGTCCAAAATGCTTTGGCAGATGTCCAGCCACAGCCTGCGATGTCCACCCAGAGGCAGAGCCAGTTCTGCCCACCCGCAGGAGCTCGGGACCCCAGAGGGGGTCCAAGGCTGCAGACTCGGGAGATCCACACTCAGGCTGGGGGGCAGCCTCACTTCCTCTGTTATGGGAAGAGACAGAGCCAGCCCCAGAGGAAATCAGCATTTGTTATAAATAGTAAGGTAGGCAGAGAAGTGCTGTGCATTACAGATACCCAGCAGTCTTTTAAAAAAAATCCTTTTTTTTTTTTGGTTTCAAATGATAATCAGGGTTTAATTAAGGTTCTATATAACCTCAATGCTCTATCTCAAACAGGGGATTTTTCTTTTTTTTATAAGATCTTACTACATAGTCCAGGCAGGCCTTGACGTCATAATCCTCCTGCCTCAGCCTCCTGCACACTGGGATCCAGGGGTGGCCACCGTGCTCGGCTCCTCCAGGATCATCTACCCTTCTGCTCCGCAGTGCTTTACAACACATTATCAGAGCAAAGGGCTGGGGTTTAGCTCAGTGGGTAGAGTGCTCGCTCTGCATGCTCAGAGGCCCAGGGTTCGCTCCCCTAGCACCACAAAAATGGGAGAAAGATCTGGCAGCCCACTCTCGAAACAATCATCAATTGGCCATTGAAAACCCTATAAATGGCAGAAAAGCACTGACATAGTGCCAGGCATGGCATGGTGTCAGGGAGTGTTTTGTTCTGCTATAGGTGGGGTCACTGTGCGTCAGACCCAACTCAACAGGGCACCTAACGACGACAACATCAGAGTCAAAGACAGGAGCAAGTGTGGGCGTTTCTCAAGGTCACCAAATTGTACACTTGGAAAGAACCCCTAGATCACTTACTCAAGCCCCTTATGCTCCGGGGAGGAAACGGAGGCCCAGAGAGGTGAAGGGGCTCGTCCAGAGTCGCACAGTACAGTGAGGTAGGGGCTGCGCAGGGAGAGTGAAACCTGGGTCTCTGTGCTCCCACAGCAGGGCAGGCTCCATGACAGCGCTATAGGATCCAGAGGCTGAACATCTGAGATTGGGGTGCCGGGTTTACGGCCCTGACAAACGTTTGTGCTCAAATAATGAGAGATGGCCTGGAGGCTGAACTGTGGTCTTCTGAGTCACAGAGACCTGGGCTCAGATTCCATTCTGTCCCTTACGAGCCCTGTAAGCCCTGGGCCAGTGATGTCATCGCACCAAGCCACAGCTCCCACGTTTCAAAATGAGGATGACCACCACGCCTCACGCCGGGACTCTCGTGAGGTGGTCCTGAGGGAGCCTGGGCCAAGCATCCAGCCCGGCGCTCGGCACAAAATAGACATGAACTTCCTCCACATTTCCCTAAACTCCTCCATCCTCTCTCCAGTGGTCATCTCTCCTGGACAGAGGGTGGGTGTGTCATTAAAAGGTCCTGAGAGAGAAGAAGTGTCAGGAGGCAGTGTGAACGCAGCTGGGGAGGGGGCAGGATATGAGGATGGGGTTCACGTAGGCCGGGTAGTTCGTGCGAGAAACCAGTGCAAGGAGAAGGCAGATGGGTGGGAAATGATCCATCCCTCTCCCAGCCACGCACTGGAGGCGCCTCAGGAGCCAGGGTGTCTGCAGAGTGAGGAGGGACCCTTGCATGAGGGGAACCCCACTGCACACAAACACCCTTGGACTCAGCCTCCCTGGGGACTACCTGGAAGGAGATCTTGCACGCACCCCATGGGCACCCTGGGCTGCACATGTTACAGAAGATTTCTCATCTTATCCTCCCGGCACTCGATGAGGTAAACACGGTTATCATCCCCATTTTGCAGAAGAGGAAATGGGCTCAAAGGTCACTCGGCCAGCCTAGTTATCATGACTGCATATTTTTGCAGTTTGCATATTTCTGACTCTCTGCCTTCCAGCATAGAGCAGGATTGCAGGTCCTTGCTCCTCTGATGATAAGAGGCCACGTGACCTTAACCAATGAAATGTGGGTAGGGCTCTGTCAGCTGAGGCTTGTGACGTGGACCAATGAAATGTGGCAAATGGGCATGTTTCACCTCTAGGTGAAGCTTTAAATGCCACTAGCCCCCTCCTGCCTGCAGGCATAGCCCTGTGGTGACGGATCCCATCAGATCTTGGAAGCTAAGCAGGGTCGGACCTGGTTAGTCCTTGGATGGGAGACCACCTGGGAACTCCAGGTGCTGTAGGCTTGGGAGAAGGACCCGGTAACCCACTCCCCAAAACAATCAGCCATTGAAACCCTGTGAATAGCAGAGAAGCACTGACAGTAGTGCTTCGCCTGTTGTATGTAGGGTTGCTATGAGTCAGACACCAACTTGATGGCACGTAACAACAAGTCTCCTCCTGCCTATGTTGCTCACCCAGTATAAATGAGAAAAAAACTTTTATTGCATTACGCCACTGAACTTAAGGGTAGCCTCGCCTACAGTTAGCAAGGGGCCGTGACCTACCTAGTCTACAAAGATGGAAGGGGGCCCAAGTGTTTTCCTGCCTTCACGCAGGGAGACACACAGAAGCCCTTTGGGGGTTCTGATCTCCTGGGCTATGTGAAGTCCTCTGGAGCAGGTGGCAGAAGATAAATCTCCTCTCCCATCTCTCCCCACCCCTCATGTTTTGACTAGGATTTTACCAGTTTTCCAGATCCTTGAGTCCTGGGGACTGACAGAACCAGAGTGGCTTCCTACTAACCCTCTGGGGACTCAGATGGGCTTAGCTGTGCTGAGCTGCTGCACACGGGTCTTTAGGAGTCACCCTGAGAAGTTACTGGGGAATTCCAAGGGGTTCCTCTGCCACCGCCTATCCCCAGACTAGGAAACAGCGCCCACGTTTGGTATCAGGACATACCTGCAGGAATCCTCAGCCCAGAGACTGATGCTCTTCAGATTGCTCATTCTTTGGAGCTCAGTTACGCTTCTGTCAAATGAAGCCATTACAAAGGCTTAGGGTAACCTCTCAGATCCTAGAGGAAGCCAATAGTGGATGGTAAAGACCTCCACAGAGGTATACACGAGGTCATGACAGCTGCTGTGGTGCTGGGCGTTGTGCATAATGCTTTAGATCCATGCGGAAATGTAATGCTCACGGCAATTCTAGGAAGTAGGAGTAATTATCTCCATAAAACAAACCAGCGCAACAAGCGTGTAAGGTCACATAGAAAGCGGTGGAGCAGGGTTCATACTCAAGCAAGCTGAAGGCTTGCTTCATCCTTTGTTGAATCATGGTGAAATTAAATGTAGGACTTGGCCTTTGGCAGCTGCTAAGCTAAGAAAGTGGGTAGAGTCTCTAAGAAGTCACCTGCTTCATGTGTCTACACAGATACTCATATATGAGTGATCACAGCGGCTTTGCCATAGGCCTAGACTGGAAACAACCCAAATATCCATCAGCAGGGGAATGGATACAGAAACTGGTATATCACACAATGGAATACTATTTAGCAATAAAAAAGAGTGAACTGTCGATACACAATACAGCCAGGACGAATCTTATAGCTAATTGTGTTCTGTGAAAGAAGGAGACCCCAAAAGGCCACAGGCTGTGCAATTCAGTTGATACAAAAATTCTAGGAAATGTAAACTAATCTCTAGTGTCAGAAAGCAGATCAGTGGTTGCCTGGCAAGGGCAGGGAGGCAGGGGCAATGGGTGAGATTCAAGGGCAGGAGGGGCGTCTTCTGCTCACTTTGCTTTGCACTAACCCCAGCCAGGCCTCCCTCCTGCATGCCCTCAGGAGCCACCCCTCTGGATATTACTGACTCCTGTATTTACACCCAGTTTCTTTCCAAAATGCCTCTCTGCTTTGATCTCCTCAATAGGAGTTTAGGCACCATCAGGGGCACAGTTGTGTAAGGGAGGGAAGCAATGGAATTACAAACCCTGGCGACAAAGCCCAGCTCTGCCATTTCCCAGCGGTGGGACCTGGCCCCTCAGTGCGTCCTCAGTAAAACGGGGTTGGGGCCACCCGCAGGGGTGGAGGAGTCACCTGGCAGTCTGAGCTGTCAGCTCCAGGGTAGGAGTGACGCGTTCCTGGGATCAGATGCCAGAAGAACAGGGGTGAGTCCCTGTGAAATATGGGGTGGGGGTCACAGCCAGCTCGGGGTGATCGACAGGTCTGAGGCAGGAATCAGCCCCTCTCCTTACAAATGCTGTTTGGTGAGAGCCATCAGGGCCCCTAAGTAGATGAGCCTGGGGCTGAGGAGGGTGGGCTGAGAGTCATGGCGGCCCAGCTGCCCCTAAAAACCCTGGACCACCCGTCTCAGGTCAGCTTCCTCCCGTCCTAGTGATCCAGCCCTTGATATAGCCAGCACCTGCAAGGACCAAAAACATAAAAATGCCTCTTACCAAGGACTGGGCCCTTCAGTTGTCACATTCCTCATTTTACAGAGGTGGGAGCAGAAGCTTACGAAGGTTACGTGAACTCCTGACCTTCTTGGACACGGGGACAGAGAAATAAGACTCGGATCCAAGGAGTCTGGCGCCCAACGCTCTCCTCTCTAACTGCTTGCGGAGCAGCCTTAACCCTCCTTTAGGAATCCCCAGAGACAGGCAGGGATGCAGCTCAGGGGCACAGTGCCTGCTGGGCACAGGAAGGGCCTGGGCTTCATCCCAGAACCATGATAAAATAAAATAAAATAAAATAATAAAATGAAATAATAAAATAAAATAAAGTAAAATAATAAAATGAAATGATAAAATAAAATAAAGTAAAATAATAAAATAAAATAAAAAATGACATAAAATAAAATAAAATAATGAAATGAAATAATAAAATAAAATAAAATAATAAATGAAATAATAAAATAAAATAATGAAATAATAAAAATAACATAAAATAATAAAAATAAAATAAAATAAAAATAAAATAATAAAATGATAAAAATAAAAATAAAATAAAATATCCTAGGAGGGTGAGGTGGGCAGGTTCCCTCAGCGCCATGCAGAGCAGACCCTGGAAAAACTCCAGGGCTGGGGCCAGGGGTCCTCCCTGCTCTGAGGAGGGGCTGGAAGCGGGCCCCATTCTCGCTGGCCTTCTCAGGGATCCTCCATCTGAGCCTGGCACCTCCCAGACAGAGGGCTCCCCTAGTCCCCATAGCCCTTTCCTGCTGCCTTGGGCCCAGACCTCCCGCCAGCGGCACCTCCACCCCTTCTGGCAGAGTCCCCACCCAGCAGTGGGGCCCCAAGTCTGCGACTGTCAGGAGCAGATAGGGGCCCGGCAGACGCTGCCTCTGGCCAGTGCCCCACCCCCCCACCCCGGTGACAGAAGGTGGCCCCACCTGCTCTCAGGGCACACAGCCTCTGTCTGGTGGTCCTGCCGAGAGGGGCATCTGTCTCAGCCCAAGACAGCCCACCCCCTCTCCCTCTCCAGCCCCCTATGCTCCATGACCCATTCCTCCTGGGCTTTGCTGGAGCAGCCTGACCATCCTGTCAAGAGAAGCCACTCAGAGCCAGCAGCAGTGGCGCACACCTGTAATCCCAGTGGCTCGGGATGTGGAGGCAGGAGGATCGCAAGTTCGAGACCAGAGGCAGTCTGAGTAACTTAGCGAGACCCTGTCTCAAAAAGTAAAAAAATAGGCTGGAGGTGGCAGCTCAGTGGTCTAGCACTGGCAGAGCATGCAAGTGTGAGGCCCTGGGTTCAACCCCCAGTACCAAAAAAAAAAAAAAAAAAAAGAGAGAAACCTACTGAGTAGGGAGTCAAGGGAAGCTGGGGTGGATGCAGGGGTTTGCACATTCTGATAAATTAGAGCACTTTTTATATTCCAAGTCTATAATTATACCACCCTGGTGTCGGATCCCCTGAGATCTCGGAAGCTAATCAGGGTCAGGCCTGGTTAGTCCTCAGATGGGAGACCGTCTAGGAGCACTGGGTGCTGTGGGCTTGGGAGAAGGACCAGGCAGCCCACTCCTGAAACAATCAGCCATTGAAAACCCTATGAATAGCAGAGAAGCACTGACAATAGTGCCGGACAGAGCACAGTGACGGGGAGGGTTTCATCTGTTGTACACAGGGTCGCTATAAATTGGTCCCAACTTGACGGCACCTAACAACAACAGATCTGTGATAATAGAGGCCCTGTACCAAGTGCGGCCAAGGGCTGCGTTGGCAGTGGACTCTGGCCACAGATACACGGTCATTGTCTCAAAGAAGGTCAGCCGTGGCAAGCCCAGAGTGCGGGGCTGCCCAGCCTACAGCAGACCTGGCCGTGGACTTCAGGAGAACGCCACTCCCACGGTGGTCCCCCTGCTGGGCCCCAGGCTCCCGAGGAAGGCAGGGAGGTGGGGCAGGGGTGTGTGGAAAGGGCCATGAAAGGAGACAAGCAGAGGCCAGGAGCCAGCGTCCCAGACCTGGAGACTTTAATGTGTCTTGGAGGCCTTGCCTTGTGACAGACAGACCCTGGCACGGGCCAGGCCTTCTCGAATGACGTGATGAGGCCTGTGCTGCCCGCCTTCCGCCTCCTGACTTTGCGAGATGGTTCCCGACCACCGCCACTCAGCCCGGGCGCTGACTGCCGGCCTGGGCTGGCCCTGTTCCACGCCGGGTCGTGCCAGCTCTAAGCCCACACCAGCTCCGTGCGGGCCTCAGAGCCTGCGAGGAAGAAGGGTCTCTCGGGAGCCCTGATGCTGACGGAGGCTCCCCAGGGAAGGCCTGAGGGTCAGGCCACCCAGGGCACCGGCCGTGCCCTCGGGGGACTCCCGTTCCTTCAGTAGCTCTGTGGCGGCCACTTCCACCTCCTCTGGTTCCATCTGGCAGGCATCTGCCAGGGCCTGGCCCGTTGCCGTGACGAAGTTAGCATCCGCCGCCAAGTAGTCCAGGCCCCCTCGGACCAGGGCCTGCAGGGAGGAGAGGGGGGCTGGCTGGGGTCGTCCTGAGGAGCCGCCATCCCTCCATGCCAGGATCTCACTGGGCCACGGCTCAGCGGAGCCACCGCTCTGTCCCAGCCCCATCTCACCTCCTGGATCAGCAGGGCTGTGGCTGGAGCGGGGCCCCTGGGAGAGCTATCCTTCGGGCTTCTGGTGTGGGGTGCTTCCAGAGGCCCTGGCATGGCGCCCCTCCTCTCCCCTAGCACTGGAGGCTCTGTTCCGGGGCACTGTTCCAAATGCACAAAAGCAAAGACCCCAATGGGGACACCGGAGCCCACAGATCTGGTTCTTCCCAGCTTGTCCACGGCCACCTGACCAAGACCCACAGCCAGTGGAGGGTGCAGGACCCCAGCTCCTTAGATGGCAGCTTTCTGCCCGGCCCTTCCCCTGCCCAGGCCCTACTCTCAGGAGGATGGAGGAGCCCAGCTCCTTAGGCAACAGAAAGGTCCCTTGCCCCAGGCCCTACTCTGGGCATCAGGCCAGGGGGTGTGTGTATTGTACTCCTTCCCAGGCCTCCACCCTGTTACCTGGCAGGTGCCAGGAGCGGCCTGGCCTCTGGGCAGTCCCCCCTGGGCTGGCCATCCTCTCCGCTGGTCCACACGGGGCTTGCCGTGGAGTCCTGTGGGCAAGCAGGGGTAAGGACGAGAGGGCTTCTGAGCTCCGTCCGGGAGCCCCAGGTCATCGGCCTGGCTTGGCCAGCTGCAGAAGGTTGCTCCGAGGGTGGACACCCCTAGGGGCCCAAGAACTGGGGGCCAGACAGAGCTGCCCCAACCCTCCTTGCCTGGCTCTGTCTTTGTGGGTTTGGGGCAGCAGATCAGGGCCAGCGTCTCCGGCTAAGCCGCTCCTCAGTGTCTGTGTCCTGCATATGTCAAAGTGTGTGTGCTGGGGGCAGAGAGGTCCCCTCATCACCACCGAACCCCAGACTGTCACACAACAGGCCAGGGCCCCCCCGGGAGCCTGCAGGATCAACTGTCGAAGGGCTCCAGATGCCACGTGTCCAGGGGTGGGTCTGCCCTTCCAGTGGCCCAGAGGGGGAGGGACCCCCACACTGGGCCCGGTGTCAGGTGGGGCGAGTTTCCTGGCAGGCCTGTGGGAGGCCTGTTGGTTATGCCTGCCCACTGTGCCCCCTCACCCAGCTACCTAGCTGGCGCCCTCCTTGGCAGTTCCACAGCCCCCCCACCTCCGGGTCCAGCTGGCTCCAAACAGCCCTCCTAGCTGGGACCCCAGACTGTAAGGAAAAAGGTAGCTCCCCAGCCCCCCCAGGAAAAAGTTCAAGTCTCTGGTGCACAGACTGACCAAGGGCCCTCCGGGGCTGGCCGACAGCTCCTCCTCTGGCAGCGGGCGTCACTCCCAGGAGCTCCCTTTCATAGTGGACGCTGCAATGGAAGCCAGGCTGTGAGCCAGGGCTGGCTGCCGCCTCCATCGCCACCAACACCCTTGTCCCTCAGGGTCTGCACCCACCCTAGGTTAGTGGCCTGGCCCCTGGGGCTGTACCACAGCCAGCCCTGGCCCCAGGCGAGGGAGCAACGGCATCGAGGACTCCACTATTCAGAGCTCCCTCTGCCCTTCCATAGTCTGCACAGCCTCTCTGTCCTCAGGACCCTGATTCTCCACCGTGGCCACACACAAGGCCTCCTGGGGAGCGGGGGGCGTCCCACCCTACACACTGGGAGTTTGGGAAGCTCCTTGATCCATCCTAGAGAAAGTGCAGCCAGAGTGTTCCTTGGAAGCAAGGATGGCTAGACTGCATCTTACATATTATGGACATGTTGGCAGCAGGGGCCGATCCCTGGAGAAGGACGTCACGTTTGGGAGAGCGGCGGGCCAACGAAAAAAAGGAAGACCCTCAATTACATGGATAGACACAGTGACTGCAACAATGGGCTTAAACATAAAAAAGATTGTGGGCCTGGCATAGTGCTGGAGAGCGATTCGTTCTGTTGTACACAGGGTCGCTATGAGTTGGACCCAAATCTATGGCACCTAACAGCAAAATATTTCTAGTGTGCAGCTGAAGCTTAGGACTATTTTGGTCTTTCCAGCCCACAGTGATCAATATTCCCTCTGTACTGAGGGCACCTAATCTTTGCAATTATTTGGCCATAGTCATAGGATATGACCCATCCCCCAACCATCCCCAACAGGGGCCAGGGCCGATGCTTGCACACCAGCTAGAGCTACGGTGACCCAGAGGCGCATGAATCTTTCAAGCTTCTGGGCTGCATTCAAAAGGCCTCTCTGGTGTGTGTGGGGGGTGTAGGGAGCCTTGGCCATGGAAGACAGATGCTCAGCGGGCTTTGGCCCTGTCCTGCCCAGAGAGACCCCTACTCAGCTGGCCTCTATCTAGAACACAAGCCTGCCCAGAGTCCACGATGGCTAGGTGGCAACCATCATACTGCTGTTTTGCATGACGCGTGGGCAATCACAGATTATATTTAGCCTACAGCCTTGGGGAGGGGAGGGATTTAGCTCAGTTGGTAGAACGCTGCGCCGCAGTCTCTGAGGTCCCGAGTTCAATTCCCAGCACTGCAAAAATGGGAGAAGGATTTGGCAATCCACTCCCAAGGCAATCCCGAAACAATCAGCCATTGAAAACCCTATGAGGGTCGCTATGAGTCGGACACGACTTCATGGCACCTAACAACAACAAACAACAACAACACAGCCTGGGGTTGGTGAGATGGGAACCATGCAGCGCAGTGGAAACTTGGAGTCCAAATACCACTGAGCTTCATTGTCCAGCTTCCTGCAGTGTGTGTTACGGTTGGAAGTCCTCTACTAACCTGCACTAAGTCCCACCTGCTACAGACCACGGAAGGAAAAACCCACTCAGCAGTGGTGCAAGGCTGGTATGAGGCTGCCCCCTGCTGGCTAAAGGCGCCTCTGCAGACCAGGCCTGCCTCTTGGGTCAGGTGGAGGACCTTCCCCAAGAGCAGCAAGGCAAGCAATGGACACCCTCCAAATTTCAGGGTGCCCTCTTCCACGCCAGTCTGGAGCCTGAGAACCTCACCTTCTCAGTCCTACCCCAGGGCTTCTATACCAAGGGCTGGCAGCTGCCGCCATTACCTGGAGCCCCCCTGGCTGTTGCTGTGGCTGCTGCCGCCATGGGCGACGTTGGCATTGGCGTTGTTGGTGTTGGCGCGAGCCAGAGGGTGGGCGCGCGGGTCGTGGGGGAAGTCCTCCAAGAAGACAGGTGACTCCAGCTCCTCCATCTCGATCTCCGTAAACTGGAGGGGCCTTTGGTTGGCCATGACAGGGGGCAGGGAGTTGGTTCTTTCCAGGAAGGTGTCCACCTGGCCAAACAGGCCTCCGGTCCTCTAGAGGCAGCGAGAAGGGTGGGAGTCTGAGGGCAGGGATTGGGGCGAAAGCCGCGAGGGCGGTGGGGGCCATCGCCCCAGGGTGATGGGCTGGGGAGAAGTCAATGCAAGAGGCAGAGGAGACTGGGCTGGCAGTGAGACCAGAGGGGGAAAGGACTCCCCACCTTCCACAAGGCCTCAGTTCAATGGGACGGGCAGGAAAGACACCAAAGGAGCCATACAGGAAGGGAGATGAGGTGTGGGTGGCAGAGTGTACACTGGGAGTCTGCAGATGGGGGTTCGAGCCCCGCTCTGAAACTTAGTGATACTGGATGCCACACGCCATCTCTTTGAGTTGCCATCTCTTCTTGACTAAGCCGAGAGGATTTAATGAGGTGGCCAAAAAGAACCCTCCGGGCCTAAGGATGGGGTACCCGCCTCTGGGGATGGGATGTGGACCGGGGTATGTGGGGAAGCGGGGGGAAAGGGCGGGGCGTATTTCACCTGTCCGGGAGGTTGGGTCACTGATTCTGAATCCCAGCAGAGGCAAGCGGTGAGGTGGGGAGGGGGGTCTTCCCATGTCCCCCTCCCGTGTGGCTGAGCTCCCTGTGTTTCAACCACTGGGAGTGGCCGTGGCCCGCACTCACCCGGAATATGCCCTCCTCCATCGCGGCCTCCACCATGGCTCTCTCCAGCTCCTCCTCAGCCATCAGGTCGCCCGAGATGGTGCGGTGGATCTCGGGGGCTGCCTCTTCCTCGATGGTCCGCAGTCCCGCCTGGGGGTGGAGCAGGGGCCTCGTCGCCTCTCCAGCCCAGGAATGGGACCCAAACTGCCTCCCCTGGACCCACTCGTTTCTAATCCCTGCACCCGTGGCTCTCCTGACGTCTGCGCTCTGTCCTGAGTCACCAGTGTCACGTGCTCTGAGTCCCCCAGGTCTTGCCCTGGCCTGTGTGACAGTCTGCACCCTGACTGTTCCCAAAGAGTGTTCTCTCAACCCCAGGGGTGGAGATACCTCCCAAGGCCTCTAGGTGGAGAAATCTCTTTGTTTTCCTTTTACTCTGATAACATTTCACATCATCAACTATATGACAAATCAAAATTGGTGCCACCTGATAGTGTGCAATGAGAACACAGCATTACTTCGGTGGCCATCTTACTCAAGATGTGTATTTTGTATATCTAGCATGAGGGAGTAGGGCTGGGATTTAGCTCAGTTGGTAGAGCACTGCGCCGCAGTCTCTGAGGTCCTGAGTTCAATTCCCAGCACTGCAAAAATGGGAGAAGAACCTGGCAGTCCACTCCCAAGGCAATCCCCAAACAGTCAGCCATTGAAAACCCTATGAGGGTCGATATGAGTTGGATACTGACTTGACGGCACCTAACAACAACAACAACAAGCATGAGGGAGCAGAAGACCGATCCAACCTGAGAGACATCCTCGCCTGTAATCCTCAAAGGTGTCAAGGTCATGGTAAGCAAAGACTGGGGGACAGCTGCAGATAGAAGAGACTAAGGAGAGATGGCAGGTAAACGGGGTGTGTTCTGGAGTGGATCTTTTTCTACAAAGGACATGATTAGGACAACTGGTTAAATTTGAATGAGGTCTGAGGTTCAGGTGGTAGCAACGTATCTGTCAAGGTCCTCATTATTTTTATTTTTTTGAGAAAGTCTCCCTCGGTAGCTGAGGGGTCCTGAAAGTCACTATGTATCTCAGGCTGGCCTCAAACTCACAACGATCCTTTGGCCTCAGCCTCCCAAGTGCGGGATGACAGACGTGTGCCACCACGCCTGGCTAATTTCCTGATTTTGATGGTTATACGTGGGTACGTAGGAGAATACCATGTTTGCAGGAAACACACCCTAAAGTGTTTGGGGTTGACGGAACATCATGTTAGAGTTATTCCCCAACAGTTAAGAAGGAAAAAAACCACCAGGTGCCGTGGCGCACGCCTGTAATCCCAGAGGCTTGGGAGGCAGAGGCAGGAGGATCGCAAATTCGAGACCATAGGCAGTCTGTGTAACTTAGTGAGACCCTGTCTCAAAAAGTCAAAAATGGGCTAGGAGTGCAGCTTAGTGGTCCAGCACTTGCAGAGCATGCAAGTGTGAGGCCCTGGGTCCAATACCCAGTATTGCAAAAAAAGAAAAAAAAAGGAAAAAAAAAGTTTTTTATCATACTTGCAACTTTTTTTAAAGCACGAGATTATTTCAAAATAAAAATGTCAATTGGAATACATTTTCGAGCACACAGCCCCATTGCACATATATTTTTGAATGTATAAGTCATGTGCATTACAATGAATACAAAAAATAGAATAAAAACCACACGGAATAAAACATAAAGTTCTCAAGTTTTCTTTTCATAGCCCGTGGAGCATTTTAAGCACGCAGGGGATCTGTTTTCTTTGGATACCGCTGCTCTTATCTAACTTTGTCTCTCCTTTGAAGAAATCCTGGTTTCTCTGGGCTGGTCGTCCAGAGATGAGGAGCGGTGGTTCTTTTCCTAAGGTTGAAATGCCTTCCAGACCTGTCATTTCATTTCCAACTCTTTTGGACTCCGTCTTTTCCCTCTGCTGCCATCTGCCCACTGACAGGACCCTGGAGCCTGGGGACCTGGCTCTGCAGGGTGCCCCTCGGAACCTGCCTGGGCCAGGCTTACCTGGATCTGGACAGTGTCTTTCTTGGGCCGATACCCGTAATATTCCTCCTGGCGCTTCATGAACTTCCGGAAGTGCTCCTGGATGAGGAACGTGGCGTAGAACTTCCCCACTGTCACCTCGTCATCTGCAGAGGAGCCAACAAAGGAGGTGCTGAAGGCTGCTGGGAATTCCACACTGGATTCCCAGTGGGAGCCGGGGGTCGCCAGGCCCTCCCGCGTCTCGCTGACTTGGTCAATGGGCACCTTCCACCCGAGGCTGGTGGCCGCCCTGCAGCTGCCCACAGGGTCTATCTAAGGTATTCACAGAGAGTCTGGGCCGCTCTCAGACTCTCGCGGGATTTCTGCAGAAGCTTCGGGACCCACTCTCTGCGTCCGGGCGCTGGGCCCCGGAGCCACACCCACCTCCTATGGGAGGGATGACCTGGTCCAGGAGCTTCATGCTGGTTCTCTTCCAGATCTTCTTGATGATGGCCCGCAGCTCCTCGTTGGCCTGCTCGAAGTTACCTGGGCCGATGGAAAAGGAGGCGTGGCCTCAAAGCCATCCACGGCAGGCCTCCTATGCAGCCACCTAACACTCCCTGAGCCCCCCTTCACTCAGCAACCACGGCCTCGCTGTTCTTTGGTGGCAACTGCTGTGCCAGGTACCAGCAGCGGGACAAGGAAATCCTTGATCTGTGGGCCACTAACCCTTGGGTCACGTACCTGCTCCCCACCGGCCTTGGCTTCCCGTGTCCGGAGGGGCTGACTCTGAAGGTCTTCATCTCCCGCTCTCCCCTCCAAACCTTCAGCTCCCCCCACGCTCCAGTCTGTCCCAGGCAGCCTCCGTCCTGCCCTAGCTTGTTCCTCCTGGCCTCCTGGCCTCCCTCTTCTTGCGTTCCCAAGGAGCCTCCCCCGTGGCTGCCTCAGACGCCTGCAATGGTCCTGCAGGGCGATGGCCCTGGAGCCTCGGAGCCCTGAGTGTGACCCCACCCTGACTCCTTCCCCTGCGCCCACCACGGCTGTCTTCCTGTTAAGGAAGGCCCCACAGGTGCTGGGGGGAGGTGAGTGTGGGCACCCTCTGCCTGCCCAGGACTGAGTCCCGCCTTGTCGCCACCCAGCTCTGACCTCAGGGAGTCCCAGCCCACATTAGCACGCGCTATCCTCTGGCCTGCAGACCCAGCGGAGGACATGGACCAGATCCTCAGTGCCCGACCCACAGAGAATCCTCAGCGGGCACAAGGACTTTGCGGCCACCACCTGGGCTCCATCTGTTTCTCTCCACGGGGCTGCTGTTTCCGCCCTCTAGCCCCGGGAATCTGGCCGATTCTGCGCCAGAAGCCATCCTGCGGGAGAAGGGATGCGCCTGCAGGCAGGCCCGCACCTTCTGTCTTGATCTTGAGGGCCGTGCGCACCAGGGCAAAGAGCGTGGCGTTGAAGGTGACAGTGCCGTCGCTGTTCAGGGGCATGTTCATGCCCACCAGCCGCTGTGCGGGGAGAGGCAGAGCTGGCACCAGGCCCAGCTGGGCAGGTCCTCCTCACCTGGCCTGTGCGCCGCAAGGGGATGGGACGGGAGGGGGGCTGTGGCGCTGGCTGAGCAGGGCGCCTCCACGAATAATTTGTAGGTGGACAGGGTTCAGACTTCAAGGCAACAGGGACAGACTTGGGGACTGTGACACTTTGAATCTGGAACGTCTCCAGAAGGTTTGGTCCCCGGGGGGCCACCACTGGAAAGTGGGGGGATGTGGGTGGTGGGCACTAGTGGGCGGTTCTAGGTCACTAGGGTCACGTTCTCAACGGGGACTGTGGGACCCCCACCTCTTCCTCTTTCTCTTTCGTGTCCGGGCCATGAGATGGGCAGCTTCGGTCTGCCCTTCGCTCCCACTGTGATGCACTACAACCCCTGCCCCCACCAGCCAGAAGCCTAAAAGCCATGGATCTGCTGATCATGTACTGGAACCCCCAAAACCGTGAGCCTAAACGAACCCTTTTCTCATGATTTGACCATCTCTGGCATCTGTTAAGTGGTGGAGATCTGGCCAAGCCAGGCCCAGGAAGCCACGGCACTGACCTGCTTCATCCCGTTACCCCCTTGCCAGCTTTCCTGACCCAGGGCACCCGGGCCTCTTCCTCTCCCAGAAGGCTCCCTGGCTGGCAGTGCTGGTTACCTTACATGCCACCCGGTGCGGGCAGAACTTCCCGAAGCCCAGAGGGGGCTGGATCCTCCTCAGCAGGGTCACCACGTCCAGGTGCTTGATCCTCCCCCTGCAGGACACATAGACCTGTGCACCTGGGATCCCCACCTAGAGCCTCTCCCTGTTCAGAAGGGACACAGGGGCAGGGAGCCTGGGGTCAAGGGGCACTTCCTTATTTTCCAACCTAAGAAGGGGGAGACTAAGCCAGGCATGGTGCACGTACCTGGAATTCCAGCACGCGAGAGGCTGAGGCAGGAGGACTGATACAAGTTTGAGGCCAGCCTGGTCTACATAGAGAATTCCAGGACAGCATGGGCTACTTAGTGAGCCCCTGTCTCAAAAAAAAAAAAAAGAAAAGAAAAGAAAAGAAAAGACAAAAAAGAAAGGGAAACTAGTTCCCTTTTAGAAGAGATGGTGTTTGGACTCATTGTTGCCCATGCAGGAAGGGACTTTCTACTTAGGGTAAATAAAGGCTCTCTTTCTTGGGGAATGCTTTCAGATAGGGAATCTTCAGTCCTGGAATCTGGAACTCATTTCCCCATGCCAAGACCATCCCTAGGTTTTAGTTAAACTGGCAGGGGGCTCTTAAGCTGTATGAATAGAAGCAGAGTGTATGGATTGAGGAAGGTGACAGCCCACTTCCAGAGACTGGTCCAGAGCTGAAAACCACATTTTTCACTGTCACCGTGACCCCAGCATAGGCATAAGCAGTGCAACCAGGAAGGCCAGATGAATACATTACCAAGCAAGGGCAGCAGGCGTGTGTTGCCCTGAGGAAAATGCTTTTGGAAGGTCCTATTGCCTGCTTCCTTTCTCTAGGCTGGCTGTGAAAGACATCAAACATTTTCTGCCTATCCCCGGGGTGCTGAGTGAGAATTTGTGGGTGGCCAGAAGAGGCAGGTAGGTTTTAAGCCTCTGATTGAATCACTTTGAAGCCCAGTTGCTCAGGGAACCAGACAGATCTGCCTCGAATTTTGGTAGCATTTCTTACTAACCACATTGCCCAGAGCCACCATCTCTCTGAGCATGGGTTCCCTCATCTGTGAGACTAAAGCATCAGAAGGCCTGGGTCCTAAGTTGCTATAAGAATTAAATGAGATAATACATGTAGTGTTTAGTACAGTGCCTGATACCTGGGAGACATTCAGTCCATGCGAGATGATGATGGTGAGGACGATTCTTTGCAGTACTCGGAGGTTGAATCCAGGAGCTCACGCATGCTTTGCAAGCACTGTACTACTGAGCAGCACCTCCTCCCATTTTTTATTCTTTTATCTTGAGACAGGGTCTCGCTAAGTTATGCAGGCTGCCTCTGGCCTCGAACTTACGATCCTTCTTTCTCTGCCTGCCAAGTTGCTGGGATTGCAGGCATGTGCCACCACACCTGGCTAGTTCATTACCTTCTTTAAAAAAGAATGTAAGAGACCCATGCTTTCCAAGCTGGACCATGCATTCAAATGCCCTGAGGATCAGGCTCACTGCAATGAGGATTCTGGCTTAGTCAATCTGGGAGGGGCCTGGCACTCAGCCTTTTAATCAGGCCTGGCTGTGACTGGTCACCGGAGCACACTTTGAGCAGCCAGCCCTAGCGTGCTTGGTGAGGTACCAAGTCCTCACCCCTGGAAATGTCCAAGCAGAAACTGGATGACCATTTCCTTAGAAGGTCAAGGGTCGTTCCACCCTGAGATGCTGTGGGACCCCTTCCAACCCCGAGACACTGATCCCCTGGGGAAGTGAAGGGAGAAGAGGGTGACTCCCTAGAGGACCCACGGGTGGGGTGTACGGGGACGGGTGCTAGTTTGGGGAGTGCCCAGCACTGAGCCCGTAGACTGGACTCACTTAGCCTCCGGGTCGTACTCGGCCCAGATGGCCTTGAACTCATCCAGGTGATGGGGGCCCAGGATGGACCAGTCCCGCGTGAGGTAGTCGAAGTTGTCCATGATCACGGCCACAAAGAGGTTGATGATCTGCAAGAGGAGGATCCGGGGGTTCCCGCAGGAAAGGCAGGCTCTGTGGGGGCGGGGTGGTGCTGTGGTGCCCACAGCGCGGGGGCCGCAGCTCTTCGCTCCCTGCGCCCCTTGTCCCAGTCTTCCTGGATGCCCCACGGGCCACACAGAGCCAGACTGGGCCCTGCTTCTGCGCAGCCGGCTGGATAGGCGACTGGCCAGGGTGCTGACGCCAGCCCCCTGAGACCCAGCTCAAGCCCCTCTTCGGGAACTACCCCAACCTCAGCCTGCCACCCCCACCCAGAGGTGCGCTCCCCACCTCCACGCCCTGGCTCTTGCCCTTCTCGCTGCTCCTGCCTTCTCTGTCCATACTGGGGGCCACTTTGCTCACATGCAGACTCCCCTTGTTCCTTTCAGCTCAAGTTTCTGTCCCCTGCACCTGGCCCCGTGCCTGGCACACACTGACAAGGATTTTGAGTGGGTGTAGGAAAGAAAGAAAAAAAAAGTGCCCTACAGGAGGCCTTCCTCACGGTCAGGCCCGACAGCATCCCTGCCGTCTAAAAGGGACCTAACACCCTTTTTTGATCTCCAAGCAGGACCACCGTGGGACCCGTTTCCAGAGTCTCAGCCTCCTCATAAGGGGGCAACTGTGTTTTCCAAGGAAGAGTTGGGGGTCTTTACAGGAAGCCTCTACTTACTTAGGGCATGACCTCATTAAATTCTTCTTGATTATTAGTTGCTAACCAATATATACATATGTATATAATGAACATAGTATATGCACTATATACGCATAGTAAAACTTCTTGCAGCTGCTCTGTAGCAGGACAGAGCACTCATTAAACAAAATCACCCAACATGACCAGAACAAGGGACAATCCAACCAGAGCCTCCTGTGCTCCTGAGATGCACCCCTGGAGAGATGAGGCCAGGGTTTAGCTCAGTTGGTAGAGTGCTGCTCTGGGCTCTCAGAGGCCCTGCATTAAATCCCCAGCACCTCCAGAATGGGAGAAGGCTGTGGCAATCCACTCCCCAAGCAGTCCCGAAAACAATCAGCCATTGAAAACCTTATGAGGGTCCCCATGAGTCAATCCACTCCAGGGCATCTAACAACAAGGAGGAGGCAGGCTCCGCCCCCAGCTCCTCTGGCCCCGCCCACACAGCACATCTCCCCTGGGAGGAGTAGGCAGGCTCCGCCCCAGCCCCCCAGGCCCCGCCCACACAAGTCGTCTCATCAGGAAATAGGCAAGTTCGGCCCCAAGGTCCTCTGGCCCCGCCCGCTCCCCGCCCACACAGGGCGTCTCCCAGGGAGGAAGGCTCCGCCCCTCGGCCCGCCCTAGCCCCGCCCAGCAGCAGGCCCCTCACCAGGAAGGCGCAGAGCATGTAGAAGCTGATGAAGTAGTAGTAGGCGAAGCTGGTGCCGCATGTGTACTCCTCCCCCGGGGCGTAGTCTGACTCCGGGTCACACAGCTTCCCGTAGCTGCAGGCCAGCAGGATCTCCTGCCAGGCCTCCCCGGTGGCACACCTGGAGGGCAGAGGGGACAGGGCCAGTTGGCCGGTGCACTGCTTGGCAGCGCGTGAGGGAAGGGGCAGCTACCAGCCGAGCTGACAGATACAGAAAAGCTCCATTGGATGGAGGGGCGAAGTCAACCCAGGACCCGAGCACAGCACAAACAAGCCCTGCTGACCAAGGTGAGACCCGTCAGGGGTCAGGGAGGCCTCAGCGCTCTCCTGGGAGAGACATTTGACCTCTAGACTCTGCTTCAGAGGGCAAGACTGGAGGGATAGGCAGCGTTCCATTTAGGGGCTCAACAAAGGGAAAGCTTGTTGTCCCTGATGGCGGGCATTATGCCGGGCAGGGCCCCTTCTGAGGGCAGGGCCTGTTTGGGGCCAGCATGCTGAGGAGGGCAGAGGCTGAGGGGGACTCATGCCTGAAGAGCAGCAGCACCGCCTGCGGGAAGGTCTGGAAGTTGTTGTTGCGGTTGATTTGGGTTCCATCCACCAAGGCAATCTTCCCAAACATCTGTAAGGCACAGAGGGCTCTGGCTTGGGAACCCAGAAGCAAGCATCCCCTCTGCTCCTATAGTGTCCTCCTGCCTGACCTCTCCCTAACCCCCTTCACTTTGAGTCATGTCAGATCCGAAGCCAAACAAAGTGGACTATTTTCCAGGTTGTATAATATTCCTCCCATCAGACCAAAGGAAAGTGGGAGGGTAGATCAGATTTCGCCACTGCAAGCAGAGCTTGGGAGTCAGGCGTTAGGAGGGCTCAGGGGCCTTAGAGCTGAGATCTGCTGTCCCATTCACGCCAGGGTCTCTCCTGGATCGTGGCATCTGGGGCCACGGTAGACAACCTCCTTTCCCAGCCTGACAGCTGCCCCACCGGTTGCTGGGATGCGAGAGGGAGGGAGGACGCAGGGTCCGATCCCCAGGCCTTGGACATCCCCTGTAACTTGGCCAAAGCCCCGTCCTTGGGCCTGGCCCCCTGCTTCTCACCTGCATGCCGATGACAGCGTAGATGAAGAAGAGCATGACGATGAGCAGAGCCACGTAGGGCAGGGCCTGGGGGCAGGACAGAGGTCAGCAGGAAAGAAGAGGCAAGCTCCGCCCCCAGCCCCTCCGGCCCCGCCCACACAAGGCAGCACACCAGAAGAGGCAAGCTCCGCCCCCACTTCGTCCAGCCACGCCCCCCAGTCATCTCACCAGGAAGAAAGAGGCAAGCTCTGCTCTTCTCCCTTTGGCCCCACCCGGCCCCACAGGACAGAGGACCGCCTCCCCACTGCCCACCCTCCCCAGGGTCCCCGAGCACCTGAAAGGACTTGATGAACGTCCACAGCAGGGTGCGCACCCCCTCTGCCCGGCTCAGCAGCTTGATCAGCCTCATGACCCGGAACAGGCGGAAGAAGGCACTGGAGATGCGGGCGCTCTCGTCTGGGTCCTGTGGGGCGGTAGCCCCCGAGGTCAGTCTTTGGGGGCCCTTCGGGGGTAAGGGGCCAAGCGGGACGGGAGGTGCCGTGTGTGTGTGTGTGTGTGTGTGTGTTGGGGAGCTGTCCATGGCGGGAGGGTTCCAGCCTCACCGCATGGCCCCGGCTGTCCACTAGCTCTGGACCATCCTGGGGTTCAGGGCGCTGGGGTATGTGGCTGGTGGGGGGTGGACATGGGGTGCCAAGCTGTGCAGTGAGCCGTGCTTGGGAGCAGCGGCAGGGACTCTGCCCTGGGGCGAGGCTGCAGCCAGGCCCAGTGCCGGCCCTTTTGGGGCCTCCCGCTCGCTCATCTCCCCTGCTCTTCAAGCTGCCACTGAGCCGAGGACCCCGGTGGCCCTCCTGGGCCCCTGGCCCTACTGTTCTCCAGCGCGAAGGCGCCCAAATGCTTGGCTGATCTACGGCCGTGCATTCACTGGGTGGCCACCGCCACTGCCCCACTCCACTCTAGGGTGCTCTAAGCTGGGCAAGCCTCTGGCCTTGTGCCAGCCTGGGGCACAAGGACAACTGTGGAAGAGAGAAGCCTCCGGCCCTGCTTCCAGTGTCCCGGAGCCTGGTGCCTGATGAGCCGCCATGGAGTTTCTGTGCCAGCACATTCCTCCCGGGCCTGTGCTCCCGTCTACAGAGAGGGTGCCGGGGGACCCTCGCTCCTCTTCCCAGGGCTCTGGGGAAGCCACCACGTCCATGCACCTCCTACCGCAGCACCCCCACCTCCGCCCTGCCCTGCCCCGCCCGCCATGGGCGGGCCTGCTCTGGACCAGGGAGCTCTGAGTGCCGGGCGCACGCCATGCGCTGCATGCAGCCAGCTAAGCATGCGCGCTGCAGGGCGAGCGGGCGGCCTCACGCAGCCTGAAATTACAACGTTCCCGCAGCCTCCACCCAGGCAATATAGTCCCCCGCTGGAGGCCAGGACAGTCTGTGGAGAAAAGAGATGAGGGGAAGGGAGGGGGGGGAGAGGAGGGGGACAGGTGGGAGGGAGGTGAAGAGAGGTGTCAGAAAGGACAAGCGCAGAGAGTTAAAGAGAGAAAAAGACAGGCGGGCCGAGACCCCAGGAGGTTGCAGTCAGGGGCAGGGGGTGGGTGGGAGGGAGGGCGAAGCTCTATGGAGGCCTAGGGAGCAAGAGGGGCAGGACAACCAGACGCAGACAGGCCCCTCCTCCTATGCCAGGGACGTCCCCACCGAGGGCACTCTGGGAAAGAGCTGCTCACCACTGAGTGGGTTCACCTCCTTCACCCTAAGGCCAGGGCTGAGGCCCCCATGAAAGTCTCAGGTTCCAGGGGCACGACTCCCCTGCAAGAGCCTGAGGACCCCCAGCACATGCCCCTCAGCCCTGGATTGGGAGGGGGATCGAGGGTGGCATGTCCGTGGCCAGGCTCCTAAAGAGCAGACGATTGGGTATGTGGGAGCGTGGGAGTGACCGATTTTCCTGTTTACTCTAAGCTTCTTCCTTTAGCTACATTTGGAGAGAAGCCCTTCTTCTGGAGTCCCGGGGCAAGAGAAGTCATTGTTGAACTTCCATTTGTTTGTAGATAGGCTGATCCTGGGAGAAGGACCTGCAGCCCACTCCCCAAACAAGTAGCCATCGAAAACCCTATGAATAGCAGAGAAGCACTGTCAAATATAGTGCCCTGAAAATGAGCCGCCCAGGCTGCAAGACGTTCAGAAAAGGACTGGGGAAGAGTTGTCTCCTCAAAGTACAGTCAATCTTAATGATGGGAATGGAGTAAAGCCCCTGGGACCTCCTTTTGCTGATGTGGCACAACTCAAAATGAGAAGAAACATAGTGGCTGCAACAAGGGCTCAAACAAAAAGATCGTGTGCATGGCACAGTGTCAGGTAGCATTTCATCCTGCTATACTTAGGGTTGCTGTGACTCAGATCCAACTCAGTAGCACCTAACAATGGGACGATCCCAGCATGCTGGCTTCTTCCATCAAGCATACTTGGGCAGCTTTCCCCAAGACCACTGGCTCTCAGGGCAGAATCACCTGGAGTGGTTTTTTTTTTTTGTTTGTTTGTTTTTTTTTTTTTTTTTAAATACGTGCCTTTGCTGGGTCCCCACCCAGGCCAGCTCTGGTGGGACAGCACCCGGCTTTAGAGATCTGAATGCACCCCGGGTGATTCTAATGTGCAGCTGGGAATGAGACCCATGGTATCCATATGGTAGTCTCTAGTTACGTGTGGTTATTCAAATTATTGGGAGAAGGACCTGGCACCCCACTCCCGAAAACCAATCTGCCATCAAAAATCCTATGAATAGTAGAGAAACACTAACAATAGTGTTTCCCCTGTTGTACATAGGGTCGCTATGAGTCGGACATTGACTCAACGGCGCCTAACAACATTCAAATTATGATGAAAATTAAATAAAATTAGAACTCCAACCCTCAGTTCTCATAGCCACTTTCCAGTGTCCAACAGGCCAGTATGGTGAGTGGCTACTTGTAGGGCACTGCTAGAGAGGCAGTTCGCCCCAGGGCCTATCTAGGCTCCTTTGGAGGACTGAGGCTTGTTCCCCAGGCAGTCACCTTTGCCCTACATCCTGGAACTCAGGGTCCTCGAGCTCCCCAAGATGGCTCTGGCATCTATTCCCTTGCCTCAGCCCCCTCGACACTGATTGGCTGTTTCCAAGCCCCAGAACGGCTCCTGATTGGACCATTCGGGAACCACCCCTGATTGGCTACTTCTACAAAACCAAATTTGAATATCCCGTCTGATTGGGTGAAACCCGTATGAGGTAACTGCCTCTGATTGGTTCCCGACGAGCCCCAGAAGAGTATATAAGGGCGATACACGGAGCAGTGGGTCCATTCCATCGCCTGGGACAGACAAGGAAGAAATAAAGAGCTGTTGGAGCAGAGCACTTGGCGCCTTCATTGGGAAGAAAAGAAGCAAGGAGCCGCCGTGGGCAGAAGCCTCTGAGCCTGCCTTTTTCAAGGCTTCTCAGAGCCGCCCTGGGCAGAAGCCTCTGAGCCTGCCTTTTTCAAGGCTTCTCAGAGCAGCCGTAGGCATAAGCCTCCTTTCTGGGTGGCGCAGCTACTGCGTGCCTGGCTTCCCCTCAGCAGAAGACGGGTCTTGGCCGCGGGTCCTTGCTCACGGCTGGAGCGAGTCCAGCGGCAGGGCGACGCCCCACGCCTGGCGCCCGAACAGGGACCCTTGGAGACGAGGGACCTTCGTCAGCTTCGCCCAGACCTGTTTCTAGTCACCGGACTGGTGAAAGCCTCCTTGTCTGTCCATTGTCTTATGTCCGTCCTGTTTGTTGTCTGTTTTGTCAGGTTGGCCTGTCCTGTGTGACTCCTTAGCGAACCCCTCCCTCACAGCAATAAAGCCCACCTTCTGTGTCTCTCCCTCCCTCAAGCAGGCTTTAACAGGGCTGCTGAGTGCGTCCCCCGTAGCGTCCTTGTCTTGTGTGTGGGTCGCTCCCGGTGGGGGAAAAGTAACGGGGTTATTGTTAAACATATTTGTCTCCGTCTTTTTATTTCGTGTAGGGCGCGCACGTAACTCACTCACGGGTTGGGACCCCCGTACGTCGGGACCCAAAAGGTTGTGGAACCGTATTTGGGACGGCCACAGGGTCGGGACTCCCCGCACGTCGGGCCCCAACTGGGAAGGTTGGGATTCCTACGGGACCCAACTAGATGGGACTCCTCTAAAGGGGCCCGTCCTGGTCACTGGCTTCACGCCCTGGTCACGTGGCTTCGAGCGCCAATCATTTAGTCAGTCAGGAAATAGACAACGAGGAACAGCTTTTGGTTAACGAATTTGGCTTAGCGGCAATTGGGTTTGGTCAAACGGCAAGGAGCCTCCTCTCAGAGGGACTCTGGGGTAACTTAAGGGGAACAAAAGGGAGACTCCTTTTAGAGGACTCCGGTGACTGGGGGTGGGGGGAGTGCCTCTCAGAGGGGCTCCGAGGAGTTTTAGCATTTCATAGACCGGAGTTCCTCTCAGAGGGCTCTGGGCGTGTAAGAGCTGCCTCTCTGGAGGACGCTGGGAGGGAAGACTTGATTGGGACTCCTCTGGGAACCCACACGTGGAGCTTGGCACGGTCTCTCCACCGACCTCCCAGTTTCACTTTTCACAGAAGCACGCACAGTTAATTCGGGGCCCTTTTTCCAAGGACCCAACTGATTGAGAGGCCAAGTGACTCGAGTCTGAGGGACCCCTGTACTTGGGACACAAATAGGCTTAAAATGGGGAACAAACAGGCTGTGCCAATAGACAGGTGCAATACATCTGCACTCGGTTAGAGGCAAATGGCGGCATCATCTCTGAGGCGAAAGCCTCCAGGTTTTGGGGCAGAGTAAAGAAACTGGCACCATGGGTGGCCAAGAAGGACCTCTCTGACCCTGCCATTTGGCGGCAGCTCGAAATTCAAGCCAGAATGACTCTGGCAGGGGGAAAAGGCAACTTTTCGGAAGCCTTTATCCAAAGGCTGGCGGCACTGAGGCAGAAGGAAGAAAAAGTAACTGGGAAAAGGAGCAGAAGGGGCCCCAGAGGCCCTAACAGTTACAACCATCAAGACATCCCAGGAAGGATTTAACTCAAAAGGGGATGGCGGAAATAAGCCACCCCTGAAAATTAGCCCCATGGGGGAGGGGCTCCCCCAAAATCCCCTCCCAGACAGGAACCCCCTTCAGAAGTGCGCCCAGGGGGTGGGCTATATCCCAACCTTAGCCTCCTCCCCTCCTACCTGGGAATGGGACCCCCTATGCCCCTAGGTGTAGGCCAATGGGCAGGAGGCCCAAATGAGGCCAGGGACAGATGTCAGGCCTATCCTGTGAATGTAGTGCCTACCCCTGAAAGACCCCAAATGTGGTATCCTCATGAAAGCAAGAATTTAAAAGAGCTCAGTACAGCGATAAAGGAAGATGGACCCCATTCACCCTGGACTAGGACCCTTTTAGAGGCCCTAAGCCTGAAAATCAACACCCCTCAGGACTGGAAAGACATCACCAGGGCAGTCCTTTCTGGGCCTGCATTCATCCAATGGGGGGCCTATTATAAGGACGAGTGTGAGCAGCAGGCCATCCGGAATGCACTCAATGGGGTCGCAATCGGACTAGACTGTCTGCTGGGAGAGGGCCCCAATTATTCCACAGTGGCCCTCCAATCAATGGCCCCAGCACAAATCTTCGATCAGATCCGACTATGTGCCCTGCGGGCTTGGAGCAGGCTCCCTCACAAGGGGACCATCCTAAACCTAGCCTCCCTTCGACAGCAGGCCAATGAGCCCTTCCTAGACTTCATTGACCGGGTATCCAAGGGCCTAGAACAAAGGATGTTTGGGATCGAGGAAAAGGCCAAAAAACAGCTATTACAGGGCTTGATATGGGATGGCATGACAAGCGAGTGCAAAACGGCCTGCCAGGGAATGAAAGGGGAGTCAACAGAGGACTGGATAGTGGCAACTATATGTAGGGCACTGTCTACAGAGGCAGTTCGCCCCAGGGCCTATCTAGGCTCCCTTGGAGGGCTGAGGCTTGTTACCCAGGTAGTCACCTTTGCCCTACATCCTGGAACTCATGGTCATCGAGCTCCCCAAGATGGCTCTGGCATCTATTCCCTTGCCTCCGGCCTCTCGGCACTGATTGGCTGTTTCCAAGCCCCAGAACGGCTCCTGATTGGACCGTTCTGGAACCACCCCTGATTGGCTACTTCTACAAAACCAAATTTGAATATCCCATCTGATTGGCTGAAACCCGTATGAGGTAACTGCCTCTGATTGGTCCCCAGCAAGCCCCAGAAGAGTATATAAGGGCAATACACGGAGCAGTCTGGGTCCATTCCATCAACCGGGACAGACAAGGAAGAAATAAAGAGCTGTTGGAGCAGAGCACTTGGAGTCTTCATTGGGAAGAGAAGAAGCAAGGAGCCGCCCTGGGCAGAAGCCTCTGAGCCTGCCTTTCTCAAGGCTTCTCAGAGCAGCCCTGGGCAGAAGCCTCTGAACCTGCCTTTTTCAAGACTTCTCAGAGCAGCCATTGGCAGAAGCCTCTGAGCCTGCCTTTTTCAAGGCTTCTCAGAGCAGCCGTGGGCATAAGCCTCCTTTCCGGGCAGCGCAGCTCCTGGGTGCCCAGCTCCCCCTCACCAGAAGACGGGTCTTTGGCTGCTGGTTCTTGCTCACGGCCGGAGCAAGTCCAGCGACAGGGCAACGCCCCACAGCTACTGTATGGGACAGGGCAGAAAATGTCTGTCACCGGGGACTTCTGCCCAGCATGCTCCTGAACTTCCCCTAGTGTATGAGTCAGGAACATAAACCAATCTTAACATGATTTCAGGCACACGTTCCTGGTAAGGGATAGCTGATGCTCCAAAAGATCAAATGATGACTGATGACACCCTCCTGTCCTCCACAGCCAAGAGAACTTCTGATTCATACGCGCCTCCCCTACGCAGTGCTCACATAGCAGGAAGTAACTGTTTCCACGTTGGGCTATTTTGGCTGTTCAGAGTTCTGTACCCTGAGTGTGCTGGTGACAAGGGCAGCCACGGGCCCCTCTGGGGCACTACTGCCCTGGCAAGCATGGATGGAAATGTCCAGTGCGTGCATGTGTGCACGTGCACACACACACACTCTCACATACACATCAACACACTCACTGGTTTTGCCCAGAGCCCACCCTGCCCTGAGCAGACGGAGCTGTGTCACTGTTCCGTGCATGGGAGAGAACAGGGTTCTGACCCGCCCTAGAATACCTGATCGCTGGTGTGGCAGCCAAAGCCCCAGAAGGAGCCACTCCCTGCCAGGGCTCACCTTTTGGAGCCTTAGCCTGCGGCTCCTTCCTACAGACTCATGCTTTTTCTCTGCTGCTCCCCATTGCCAACCCCCCACCCCCTACCCAGGCATCTCCAGAGCTGATCATGCCCCGCCCCCGCCCCTCTGTCAGGCCCACCCCACAGGAAGCCTCACCTATGTGAGCCCCCTGGCTTTGGGGCTTGTCATTCAGTGGGGTCTCCCATGGCCAAATCAGTCCCCCCTTGGGCAGAGTGCCACCATGGCCCTGGCTGGGATGGGGCAGGGAGACAGAATGCTCTCTGTGCCCTCCTCTTCCTCCTGCGACCCCCAGGCCTGCCTGGCCCCAGGAGGGAAGCTGGCTTTTGATGGAGCCTCCTCCCCTGCAGCTGCCCTCATCTGCAGAGCTACCGAAGGCCACCTGGGGGGCTAGACTCTAAGACCTTGGGGCTGGACCTCTCCACCTGAAACCTCCTCCCCACCCCACCCCCCATGACACAGATCCCGCCACCATTTCTCACCCACTCCAGACCCTCATCCCCTCTGTCCTAATCTCTTCGCTTAGCTCTTGGAGCCATTTGCCGGCCTCCCAGCTCAGCCTTCAGAATAAACCCAGAGCTGACACTTCTGTCCACCTCCCCAGCCAGCCCTCCCACCCCTGTCCCCTCTCATCCAGACCATGTCAGTCCCCTCCTGGCTGCTCAACCAAGGTTGGCCCTGATGGCCCCTGGGGCAGGTAGCAAGACATGGAAATTTGGCGGACACGGAATGGGAAACAGCTTTCGCTCCAAAATCTGCTTTGAGTCTTGCCAGCTGAGAGTCAGGAACTTTAGCACAACTCTTAAAAGTGCTGTGAGGACTGCCTGTCTAGAGATGTTATTCTGGGGAGATATTTTAAATAATGAAAATGGGCCGGGTATGGTGGAGCAGGCCTATAATCCCAGCGGCTCCAGAGGCGGAGGCAGGAGGATCACAAGTTCGAGACCAGAGGCAGTCTGCGTAACTTAGTGAGACCCTGTCTCAAAAAGTAAAAAAATGGGCTGCGGGTACAGCTCAGTGGTCGAGCACTTGCAGAGGATGCACGTGCGAGGCCCTGGGTTCAACCCCCAGTACCGCAAAAAAAAAAAAAAAAAAAAAAAAAAATTAAAATGGTAAAATGGTAATAAGCTATGCTTGGGGTCAAACATGTACGCAACCTTTGAGTCTGACCCAGTTTCCCCTCTGTAACTCCATGCTGCTTTGAGACAGGCCCAGGAAACTCCCTTGTGACTTTTTCTTAAACTTAAGTAATGGAACCTTTCCCTTGGATCTTATTGGCACCTCCCTAGCCCATGACAGGGACCTCCCTAGGTGCTTGAGGCCCACATCACGCTGGGCAACCTCCTCCCCTCTCCTGCCTTGCCCTGCCCCGCTTCTCCCTGCCTGTTCAAGGGGTGGCTGAGTCCCCTTGGCATGCCTGACCCTCTCTCCATGTCCCGCTCCGTGCCTCTCCTGCAGGAGCCCTGTGCTGGGTGCTTGCTCCCCACCCCACTCTGCCCACCACCTCCCCGACGCCTTCCCTGGCCCCTCACGGAGATGACCCCTGCTTGTCAGGCCAGGTAACTCACTGTGTCCACCTGGAACCTGAGTCCTCTCTCTGCTCCTTGAGAGCAGAAGATTTTCATTTCCATCTTTGTAACCCCGGGGTGCTGCTGTGCTGCCCACGCAATGGGTACCCCCCAAACATCTGTGGATGGAACAAACGCTTTCTGCCCCACCCTAGTCGTGGCTCCACCTGCCTGACACTCACGTCGATCTCGCTGAGGATGACATCGATGATGCTGCCAATGACAATCAGGAAGTCAAACACATTCCAGGGGTCTCCAAAGTAGCCCTGGGAAAGAAAGCAGGGGTGGGGAGCAGGTGTGGGCTTCAAGGAAGCAGCTCTGGCCGCCAGCAGGCAAGGGGGCCAGCCCACAGTCATGGAGAGCTGCCCCGCATAGGAGAACCCCATCTCCTGGCTCTTTAGTTCTCCTCTAGGCCCCCAACGTGTCTGTCAGCTTCTGCTGTGGGAGCTATGCCACCAGTGTTTTAGGTACCATCATGGTCACCCATGGTGGGCAGGTTTCAGCTGAGCTTCCAGACTAAGACAGACTAGGGAGAACGACCTGGCAGCCCATTCCTGAAACAACCAGTCATCAAAAACCCTATGAATAGCAGAGAAGCACTGTCAGATATAGTGCCAGAAAATGAGTCTCCCAGGCTGGAAGGCTTTCAAAAGAGGACTGGGGAAGAGTTGCCTGTGGAAAGTAGAGTCAATCTTAATGACGAGAATGGTGTAAAGCCCCCGGGACCTCCTTTTGCTGATGTGGCATGACTCAAAATGAGAAGAAACATAGTGTCTACAACACTGGGCTCAAAAGTAAAAAGATCATGTGCCTGGCACTGTGTAGGGGGTGTTTCGTTCTGTTGTATGTGGGGTTGATATGTGTCGGGCCTGACTCAACAGCTCCTAACGATAACAAGAGTCTAAAGTGGTGGGAGGGCTGCTGGGAACTCAGGATATGGGTCCTGGTCTAGCTGGGGAACTCTTTCACCTCCTGAGTCCCAATCAGAGTCCCCTCTGGGGTTTGGCAAAGCAGAAGCAAAAGGAGTGGCTGGGCTGGGCATTGTGGATGTGGGAACTAAAGAAACAGGGCACGCACTCCCAGCCCAGGCTGCAGAAACTGAAGGAGGGGCAGCAAATTAAGTCTGGCTCGGAGGGGGGGCCCAGCCGACCCTTGTTTCAGGCAGCCTGAAGTCGCCTGGCCCGTACCTGACTCTGACGGGGAGCTGCTTAGGGGCGGGCATGGGGTATGAAGGGGTTTTCAGAGGCATCAGAGGATGCGGGAGGGCGACTCATGAGACGGTCCCCTGCTGCCCCAGGGCCGGGCACTTACCCTGGCCTTGAACGCCACAAGCTTAAGGATCATCTCCAGGGTGAAGATGATGGTGAAGGCCACGTTTAGGATGTCCGAAATGTGATTCATCTCCTCCGACTGGTTGTAGTGCTGCGGAGGCAACGCGGGAGGGGTGGGCGGGGCCTGCGGGGCGCAGTCGCAGAGCCCCTACGCTTCCTGGGCAGCCCTTCCCACCCTGCTCGAGCGCAGGAAAGCGGGAGCCTGGGACATCCCACGCAGCACTTCAAACACGTAGCGTGCCTGGCGCGTAGCAGGCGCTCCAGGGGTTCTTGCCCCACCCCCCTTTCCTACCCAGGGCCCTGATCTCAGGGGGAGGCCCTGGTGCCCTGAGAGGCCTCTTACCTGCATACCCAGGCAGATGGTGTTGAGCATGATGAGGGCGAACATCAGGTACTCGAAGTAGGAGGAGGTGACCACGTACCACACCTGGTACTGGTATGGGTTCTTGGGGATGTAGCACCGTAGCGGGCGGGCCTTCAGGGCGTACTGGACACATTGGCGCTGGCATGGTACAACGGGCCGGTCAGCACGATGAGGCGCCTCCCGCCCTCCCTCCCTCTCCACGCCTACGTCTACGGGGCCAGGGAACCTGCACTCTGTGCCCACTGTAGCCAGGAGCTGGCAGCTAAAGCATTCTGGGGACTATTTTGCGGATGAATCCTATTGGACCCTTGGCTCCCCATGAGTTACCACAGCTCATCCTCACCACGGCTGCAGCCCGGCCAGGGGCCCTATAGGTCTCCCTCTCTCTCTCTGGGCATCTTGTTGTTGTTAGGTGCCGTCGAGTCGAGTCCGACTCATAGTGACCCCATGTACAGCAGATAGAAACACTTCTAGATTCTGTCCCAGGCACATGATCTTATTTATGTTTAAACCCATTGTTATAGTCACTGTGTCAATCCCTCTGGTGGAGGGTTTTCCTTTTTTCCGTTGACCTGCCACTCTCCCAAACATGATGTCTTTATCCTTCTCCCATTTTTGCAATGCTGGGAATCAAACTCTGGGACCTCAGAGACTGCCAAGGGGCGCTCTACCAACTGAGCTAAATCGCAGCCCCGTGGGCATCGTAGGGGGTCCATAAGAAGACACCCCCTTCCACCAACTTGAATGGCTTCAGGATGGAGACAGGTGGGGTGCACGGAGACTGGGGCTGGGCACCAGATGGAGGTTCTGGGGTCCCCCCGGCTCTCCTCCCAGGTCCAGGCACCTGGTTCTTGTTGAGCTCACAGTTCTTGTACTCTGTCTCGCCCTGCTCCTGGAAGGTGACGATGACGAAGCCCACGAAGATGTTCATCATGAAGAAGGCGATGAGGATGATGTAGATGATAAAGAAGATGGCCATCTCCACCCGGTTATTGTGGACGGGGCCGGTGTCCTCCTTGTTGGAGTCGATGGCCTTGTACAGTAGCCTTGGGCCAGGCAGAGAGGAGGGGACAGGTGAGACTGGCGTGAGGAGCCCCAGAGCCAGGCCAGGACGGGTGGGTGTTGTCCACTGGCCACAGAGCCAGGGAGACTCCTGGACGGCCAAGTGACAGGCAGGAAGTAGGTCTGGACCAGGGAGGCTGCACTGGCCCTGCCTTTCCACGGGCTGCCTCGTCTGACCACAATCAATCACTGGGCTTCCCCATGGGCTGAGAGGCATTCGCCTGTGGGGCACTGGGTCCATCTCGTCAGAGTCCCCTGGCCAGGGTCACTTTAGAGTGGCCACTAACGACCAGCGAGGCAGCAGGGTTTTGCTAGGCCTGCCGCTGGGCAGCAGGGGTGCAGGGGGTCCGGTCTGACTGTGCTGGGGTTGGGGGGTGCCAGGGTCCAATTCCCACTCACTGAGGCCAGCCCTCGAAGGTGGAGACTGTGAAGAGAGACATCATGGCAGACAGCACGTTGTCGAAGTGGAAGTCATTGTGGATCCACTGGCGGGGCCGCAGCTCGATCTGCGTGGGGTCCCCGTCCTTGAACACGTAGTAATAGCCCCTGATACAGGGAGACCCCCGTCATCCCAGGGGCACGGCTGGGCGCCCCATCCCACCCATGTCCTCTGGGCCTGGGCACCGGGTGTGCAGGGGGCAGGAAGGGCCACCTCCGGGACCGGGGAGCACACTGCTGGGCCATCCCTCCCCCGGGTGCCCAAGGAGAGGGCTTCGGTGGACTTCCCTCCTGGGCTATGGCTCAGGGCTCCCTGCGCTCAGCCTGAAGGGCCCCTGTGCCCCCTCGCTGAGGTCCCCGCCCTGTGACCCTCCCACCCTGGCCCTGGGCCTGTGGGCAGAGCACCTGCACTCCTCTTCTGTCATCTTGGATAAGTCATTGCAGCTGTAGAACTTGCCCTGCACAGGGAGGGAGGGAGGGAGGGGGGTTGTCATGGAAACAGGGTGGGTGTGGCCTATGGAGGTGGTAGGCAGGTGGCTGGGAGGAGCAGCCTCTCTCTTGAGAAGCCTCTCTCTCCTGCACCCTGGGCTCCCTGGGGGGCTCCCACATGGCCTGCATCTGCCCAGGCTGAGAATCCAGCACCTTATGGCATTTGCCCAGGGCCCACGCTGGGGCTGAGGCGATACAAATATGAGCAGAGCCGGCCCCTGCTCCTCCCTCCAAAAGCTGCACAACCGAGCCCCCCATGTCCCCCACTGCTGCAGGAAGCCCCCCACGGCCTCCCCCGCCTCCCACCCTCCTTCTCCTGCCTGGGGAAGCCCCTGGGGCTGCTGTGGGAACAAAGGCCATAGGGACAGACCCCAGGTGGGCACTGACCACTCAACTTGTCCTCGGAGCTGAGTTGGGTCCCAGCCTGCCCCCACCCCAAGGCCTGAGAAGGGGGTCCCTGTGCTCCCTGAAAATGACTTTCACAAGAGGCCTTGCTCCTTTCTGTCTGTTCACACAGTGGCCAATAGCAGGGGATTTTGTTTGAACTGAGGGAGTTGGGTGCTGGGTCTTCATGTGGCCAGATTGGGTCTAAAATCCATGGCTGCTAGGCAGCTCCTCCAAGGCCCAGAGAGGGAAATGCCTCAGGCAAGGGCAGGGACGGGCTGAAGGCCTGGGTCCCCTGCCCCTGCCCCTGCTGGTCTGTGGGGTTGCTGGAGCAGAGGGTGGAGGCAGGGCAGGGACCCTGGGGGAGAAGCAGGGAGTAGACCCAGCTGCCACGGGGCAGGGTTCTGGGCACTGGAAGGCAGGCATCCCACTTAACACGGAAAGCAAAGCTAAGCTCCTTGGTGTAGTGTAGAATGCGTGGGGCAGGTTTTCAAGGTAAAATGGGTATAAAATGCCAGTTGCACCTAATGCACTCAGGGTTGCTGGGGAGGTAGGCCCTGAGGCACCGAGGTGGGCTGTCAAGGGCCATCACGCTGGTATGGAAGGGACATGGGCACCAAAGGAAGGTGGTTCCTTGCTGCTTCACTCAGGGCCTGTGTCTGGTGGGCTCCTATGAGCCAGGCCCAGTGCTGGGTACCAGGTTAAGGGCCGAGGCAGGCAAGGACTCTGCCCTGAAAGGGACTCTGGGGCTCCAGGCCTGACGGAGGAGGAAGCGCAGGTCGGGGCAGCCCTTGGCTAGGGGAGAAGGCCAGGAGCAGCTGACTGCAGAATGTCCAGGAACTGTAGGTGCTCTGGCCCTCCAGGACAGTGACTGAGGGCACCCATCCCCCTGCAGGCCCTATAGGAGCTCCACCCTGACTTCTTCCTCAGAGTCTGTTCCCTGCCCTCAAGAAGGGACATAGGATGTGCCTTGTGAGTCCCGCAATCCTAGCAGAGGCCCTGGCTCATGTAGGGAACGAATGCTTCAAATATGCTTGTTGAGTGAATAAACGATGGTAAGATGATACCATCGCATGTCTAAAACTGGCTGTGGTTATACAGTCATGACTGTAAAGAATCGTGTTACCAGGCATCATGGCGCACCCCTGTAAATCCCAGCAACTCAGGAGGCTGAAGAAGGAGGATCAGGAGTTTGGGGCCAGAGGCAGCCTGTGCAACTTGGTGAGACCCTGTCTCAAAAATTAAAAAAAGGGCCAGGGGGTACAGCTCAGTGATGGGTAGAGTGCTTGCCTAGCATGTACAAGGCCCTGAGTTCAACTGCAAAAAGAAAAAGAATCAATTCTCTGGGGGCAGAAGTGGATTGGGTCATGGCAGGAAGTACCGAGAGCGTCTGTGTTACCCTCAGGCATCCATGTCTGTGTCCTGCAGATGCCCAGAGAGGCAGCAATACCTGGACATCAGAGCTCTGTGTGGGGAGATGCCCCGTAGGGCTGAGGCCTGGGGAGGGACTGGATAGCTGTGCTCTTCCAGGACAGTGAGGGGAGAACAAGATCAGCGTCAGGAGGGACGTGAAGGGCGGCCATGCCCAGAGCCTGCTGGTGACGTGAATAACATAAGACATCCCAGGGAAGCCAGGAGCTGTAAAAGCCCACTGAGGGGAAGGTGGAATAGGTGGGGCTGGGGTGGGGGGATGGGAGACAGGCCTGGCACAGCGGGACAAGGGGGGCCTGGTAGTGCGGGGAGGTGTGACTGCAGGGCCTGAGGGGACGTGCAGACACGATGACAATGGTGGCCACAGGATCAGAGGTCAGAGATGGGCGTCACCTGGGAAACCGGATCTAGACTTGGGCTATTCCAGCCTCAAATCATGCCTTCGGGGACATTTATTTTCATAATTTGCTGCTCCATTTGCTAAGGGGGAGAGGGTTGGTGGCTCTTGCCACGGGCTGAGAGCTGGCCCCAGATGGGGAGTGGGGCCTGTGGGAATGGGCGGGGCCTGTGGGAATGGGCGGGGCCTCACCTTGAAGAGCTGGACACCGATGCAGGCAAACATGAACTGCAGGAGCGTCGTGACCAGGACGATGTTCCCGATGGTGCGGATGGCCACAAACACGCACTGCACTACGTGCTGGGGAGAGAGGGGCCGATGGGGGGAGGCCGCACCCCCACACCCCACCATTCCAGCAGGGGGACGCCCAGAAGTGCACACAACTTGCTGCCTAATAGTGAGAGAGGCTCGTGGGGAAGCCTGGCTGGCCAGCCTCTTCCTCCCCTCCGCGTGGCCAAGGGCGCGGCGACTGGGACCTGGCAGACCCTCTCCCCGGAGCCCTGCCCGCACTCTCCCCACCTTCAACCCTTTGGCTCTGTTGATGGCTCGGAGCGGTCGGAGGACCCTCAGGACCCTCAGGATCTTCACCACAGAGATGGCGCTGGACCTGTGAGAGGCATGGGTTGATGGCATGGAGGGCGTGGGCTCCGGCCACCAGGAAAGCTGCTCCCTGCCCCCAGACCTCTCAAGGGGAATCTGCCTCCTGCCCCCAGCTGTCTCTCCCACAGACTGGGATTGATGGAACTTAATGCAACTTAATGAGACCCTGTGCAAGTTAATGAGACCCTGTCTCAAAAATAAAAAAAAAAGGGCTGGGGGTGCAGCTCAGTGGTGAGTAGAGTGCTTGCCTAGCATGTACAAGGCCCCGAGTTCAACTGCAAAAAGAAAAAGAATCATGCTCTAGGGGCAGAAGTGGATTGGGTCATGACAGGAAGTACCAAGAGTGCCTGTACCAAGAGGGAGGGGCTGGGGGCCGGGCTGCCTTCTCCCTGCCTCCCCTCTAGTCTCCAGGACAAGGCTCTGCCCATCTGGCATTGCCACTCCAGTCCAGCCAGGGACAGCCCAAGGCTCCCCCAGCCACGGCCCCGACAGTGTCTGCGGGCAGCGTGGCGCCCTTCCGCGAACAGCGGGCGGGACTCCCGCTCTGACGCCCTGGCATAGGGCAGAAAGGGGCTCAGTCCCCGAGGCCGGCCCCTGCCATTGCTCACTCGAGTCCCATGGAGATGAGCGACACGGCCACCACCACCAGGTCCAGGATGTTGAAGTAGTTGCGGCAGAAGGAGCCCTTGTGCAGGAAGGCTCCGTAAGTGGTCATCTGCGGACAGAGGGGCAGCATCGCGGTGAGCAGGTAGCATCTGGGGACAGGCGAGGCCCCCCGCTGGTCTGCCCAGGAAGAGGCCTGCTGAGGCAGAGGGCCCTCCACCCCCCTCCACCCCTGTTGCAGCCTAAGTGCCCTCTCTCCACCCTCTCTCCCAGGCGAAGCACCCCTGCGGTCAAGGGCACCCTTCGCTATCCAACATCAGCTCCTTTCTTCCCACGCCCTGGGGTCCTCCAGGAGACACTGAGTAGAAAGCCCTGGCCCTCCTCTCTCCTGAGGGGCAGTGAGAATTCTTCCTCCCCTGCAAAGCTTCTTGCAAAATCCTCCTGCCTAGGGATTGGGGTGGAAGGACCCCAGGCCTTTACGAGGTCCCTGGACCTTTCTTCCCTCTGCAATGCCTTCCCAGCCCCTGTCTTCTTGCTCCCCTCTTTCCTTCTTCCTTCTGCTCTCTAATGATCCCCGGGCCCTCTCCAGACATATTTTCCACCCCTAAAGGCTGGCTGGGCTGGGATTTAGCTCAGTTGGTAGAGCACTGTGCTGTAATCTCTGAGGTCTTGAGTTCAATTCCCAGCTCCGCAAAAATGGGAGAAGGACCTGGCAATCCACTCCCAAGTCAATCCCGAAACAGCCATTGGAAACCCTATGAGGGTCGCCATGAGTCGGATACCGACTCGACGGCACCTAACAACGACAACCACAAAGGCTGGCTGGGTGGAAGTCTCTCTAGGGATTCAAGGCCACTGTGATTTTATCTCATCTTACCTTTCCAGTCCAGCACCCAGGTCTGCCCGTACGTGCAGCACATCCCTGTCCAGACGGGCCACTCTCTCCTCTCTGAGAGTGTCCCCAAGTCTTACAATGCATTTGCCACTTTCTACCCTCCTGGCCTGCCTGGTTTTCTCTCCCTCAAGAGTCCCACCCACCTTGGAGGTCTAATACCCCCGACTTGCACTGTCCTTGACCGCGAGGCAGCCACGGTCTCCCTCCGCTCCACTCATTCAGTAGCTGAGGCCCTGAAGTCAGGCCAGCCCCCATCGCTCTGGCCTGTTCCTTCTGTGTGGCTGCCCTTTCTTCTCCTTGTTGATCAGAGGCCCGGGCTGTGGGCGTCAGTCATGAACGTGACCTCCTGCTGCCCTCCAGAGCCTACCACCCCTGAGATGGCTTGAACCCAGTGTGCCCACCTCAAGAACAGGCAAGTGGGACCATGCTGCAGAGAAGGCATGATAGGCATGAGAGGACCCAGCTACCAGAAAGCCGAGCAGGCCAATGGTCACTTCTATGGGGACCCCTGGAGGAAAAGGCCTTTTGAGGCGCTGTAAGTAACAAGGACCTAGGCACGAGTCCCAGCTCCCCAGGTCTACCTTCAGCTAACCATGCCTTCCAGTGGAAGAGGCATGCCAGTGGCTTCACAGACAGGGGCTGGGCTCTGCTGAGAGGTGGCTGGCCACAGGCTGGTTGGGCTTCGTGTCTTCAGGCTTCCACCCAGCCACCTGCTCACCCTGGCCTAGGAGCTGACGCCATGTGCGGCCTCCTGGGTCCCGTGAGTCTTTCCTGCCGCTTTCACTATCTTCCTGCTTTCCTCCCATCCCGGAACCTGGTCCCTGAGTGAGTTCACTCAGTGGGAGCCACAGCAGCCCGGAGAAGCCCCACAGCCAGCACTGCATCCCGCGACCTTCACCCACCTTGAGAACAATCTCCACCGTGAAGACGGAGGTGAACACGATGTCGAAATACTCAAGAATCTGGGGGTGGGACAGAGAAGGGAGCACCAGTGAAAGGAAGGGTGGAGCAGTGGGGTCACCACCATCACCCTCGTCACCATTACTACCATCACCACCACCATCATCATTACCACCACCATCACCACCATCATCACCACCATCACCACCATCATCACAATTATCATCACTATTATCGCCATCATCACCACCATCATCACCATCACCACCATCACCATCACCACCATCACCATCACCACCATCACCATCACCATCATCACCATCATCACCACCATTACCATCATCACCATCACTATATCATCATTACCACCATCATTACTACCATAATCACCATCATCACCACCATTACCATCATCTCCACCATCACCATCATCACCATCACCA
>VMDO01009050.1:0-79660 GCA_007922755.1 Pedetes capensis
ATATGAGGGAAAATGTGGTAAATACACAATTTATGTTAAGACAACTTGCAACTGGATGAGATTGGGGGTGGGAACGTTGGGCCTGGGTCTGATTCTGGTTGTAGACAAGGTTGGGCATATATAGGATGTTACACCACTCAGTTTTACCCTGAAGTGTGAGTGGCAGGGAGTGTGGGCTCCTCTGTGAAGAGACTCCTCCCCGTTCTTCTCTGTTTCTTCCCGTGGATGGCCCTTGTTCTTTCTCCTCTCTCTCACCCTCCCCCATGGCAGTCTCCCCCAGATCCACACGTGTGGACACCTCCTTTCAAAGTCCTTTTCCTAAGAGTGACCTGGGATTACTCCCCATTCTCAGGAGTGGAAATGCCAGGTGGCATCTGAAATTAGACAAGACTTGTTAATCCAGTCAGATAAGGTGACCCTACAAATCCCTCACGATGGATCTGGAAGGTCAAGGGAAGCACCACCCTGACCCCGGGTCACATGGTGCCAGCTGATCCTGACTCGTGGCTGGATATGGAAACTCACACCAGTCCTCCCCGTCAGCTTCTCGAGCGCTGGCAATATAGGTGTGCGCCACCGTGCCCAGTCTGGAAATGAGTCTTAATCTTCTACTCCCTTTCTGCCATAACATCACTTGTCTGTAGTAGAATCTGATGTTAAAAATAAATTCACCCCTTTCCCATCTCATCTGCTTGAAAAGGAAAGTAGAGAGTATGCTTGGTGTCTAGGACTGGGTTTTTAAAAAGTTATGTATGGAAGTAAACATTGTCACAAGATTGATATATTCTGTAATAGCTGCCCATTATAAAATTGGCCTCTATCAGACGCAGTGGCGTACGCCTATAATCCCAGCAACTCGAGAGACAGAGGCAGGAGGATCGCAAATTCAAGGCCGCAGGCAGTCTGCATAATTTAGCAAGACCCTGTCTCAAAAAGTTAAAAAATGGGTTGGGGGTGCAGCTCAGTGGTACAGCACTTGCAAAGTATGCAACTGTGAGGCCCTGGGTTCAACCCCCAGTATTGAGAAAAAAAAAATAATAATAATTGGCCTCCATCAAATACCACTGTGCTATCTGATCCTCTGTGCTCTTTGCTGCCATAAGATTCTGAAATATAATTAACTTGTGAAATGAACTCACACATCTGGCTAAAGAGGTAGGATATTGGGCAGTTATTGAACAAGATGGGGCTGAACTGGTGACCAGTGAGGCTGTAGTGGAATTAGGCCCCTTGATCAGTGAGGAAGAGCGTATTAACAAGGAAGGCAATGAAGTGGGACTTTAGGAATGTGTTTTGAAAAATAAGGATTAGGAGGGGCTTTGGGTTAAAAAGTGATGACTCTTTCTAACATATTCTCAAAAATTAATTTCTTTATGCTACAAAAGTGAAAAGTGAATTAAAGAATGTTGGATCATGTTACATGATTTTTTTTTTTTTCAGGGAAAGTGTGCCAAAAAATCAGCAGAATGAATTGTAGCTTTGTTCTAGTTATTAGGGCAGCATTGTGACTTATAGTTTAAATTGTATTAAATATAAGATAAAATATCTCTTGGTTTTATAGTTTATTTTTTATGATAATATTTTAATCTTTCTCCTTGCTCATTAATCATGTGAAATTTGATGCTATCTTTAAAGTGGTTCATTTATCTCTTTTTATTTCGAGAGCAGAAAGTGGCCTCTGATGCTGACGGCAGGGTGGCAGGTGGTCCTGCCAAGGGCAGCGGCAGCTGAGCGTGGGGCCTGTATTAATAGTTGTGTGAAAGCAGTGGCCTAAGTTCAGTCACAAGGGGACAGGTATCTGCCCACTTCTGAATTCACTCCTGTGTGGCTGCTGTATCAAGACACGTCCTCCGGGGGGAACATGGCCTTTGCGGAGAGATGAGTTTGTCAGGGTTTCTACTCTGCGGAGCGCGCCCGTTCTTGTGTGAAATGTACTCTGAGAGCACGTCTCTTCAGTCATCCTACTGGGGGGACCCAGCTAGGAGTCAGGCCCCAGCTCTGCTCCTCAGTGCAGCCTTGGGCCCTTCACTGATCTTTCCAGCGTGTCACTGTTAGTTGGTGTCATTCTCTGGCTGCATTTTGTCTGCGTTTCCTCGTCCCCTGACTCTTGGCAAACAAGACATGCATATCGTCTTACTAAGCACATGGCTCCTCAGAATTCCAGTACCCTGTCCCCTGGGCTGCGTCCTCGTCCTTGTTAGGGTGAGGGCTGGGAGCCAAGGAAGAAGCAGCTGCTTGTTCTGAGGTTGGGCACAGAGAGGAGGAGCTGGAGGACTCAGCCACCAGGAATCCTACTTACATTTCCAACAGCAGAGGCCAGAACCATGTGGAAATATTCATGGCTTTGGGCTCTGATCTCAAAATTGCAACCTCCACCCCCGCTCCCCAAAAAATTCCTGCAACAAAACTTTTCAACTCTGAGACTATTCTAGAACCCTTCATTTGTTTACACTACTCTAATAGTAGAAGATTTTTTAAAAATCCATTCTGGAATCTTGTGCCTCCCTTTTTCTTGAGGGATGAGGAGTAAACTGAAAGGGGCCTTTTCTATTTATTTTAGTGCAAAAAAAAAAAAAAAAACTTAGGCAAGGCCACGGACTTGCTTCATGAAGACTGCCCATAGCTAAAGGGAAAAATACCAAGCGCACAAATGTTTGTAACATGAATCATCTCTTAAACTGTCCCCTGGCTTTTCCTCTTAAGTAATGAAAAGCCATTAGCCTTCAGCCTCAGGGGGTCACCAGCAGCTGTTGCAACTTGATCATTCTTTCTGTTAAACCTTTGGAATGTCGTATCTTTGCGCTGCAGTTTGGGCCAGATGCCATCTTCAGCCGGCCACAGCACTGAAAGGGTCACCCGTCCTGTGTCCTCTCCCTGTCTGCAAAGATTAAAGGGATTCTTTTTTGTAGGCAGGGCCTTGGAACAATCACGTTTTCACTAGTGCCCCGAGTTGGCTGTGTTTTGCCCAACGTGGAGTATGCGTGGTCTGAGGTGGGGTGACCCACCGCACGGTTCACAGCGTGGCCTTGGAGAATCCTGCCCGGCGGAAGCCCAGGAGTTGGCCGAGTCCCGCCTTTGTTTGCAGTAGAAGCTTGGCTTGCCCCCGTGGCCAGAGTGTCACTGGCGAAGTGCTGTGCCTGAGGCTGCGGAGCTGGCAGCTGGGGCTGGTGATGAAAAGAAAATAATTAAGTCCCAGTGTGTGGTGCTCCCCGGACATCTTGCTCTACTCCTCTCCTCTGGGGCTCTCCTACCTTCCTAGGAACTTGAGGCTGTGGGCACGGCATGCGTGCCAGCTGACAGCCTCCTTCCCATTGGTGGAAGGAACAAGAAGGGTCAGGGGTTAGGGGAGGAAGGTGAGGGGTGCTTGTGGTGGCAGCAGCCACTGATGTCCATCTGCCTTCAGGGAAGAGGGGCCTCACTCAGGGGAAGAGTTGACCTTCTTCAGACCATAGAGGAGACAAAGCTGAGGTTTTTTTTTTTTTTTTTCTTCGAGGTGAGGTCTCACTACAGAGTTCAGGCCGGCCTCAAACTTGATTGGATCCTCCTGCCTCAGCCTCCTAAGAGCTGAAATTACAAGTGTGAGCCAGTACACCCAGTCAAAATCACTAAAGGCCAAGGGTAGATACAGTACAAGCTGGATGGGGGATGGGTGGGTTTACAGCTCGAGTACATGCCCCATCTGGGGGGCAGATCTTTAAAGTGCTATCACCTTGCTGGCCACCCAGCCAGGTTTGAAGTGCATGCAGCTATACCACTGTGATGTCCAATCCCATCAGATATTGGAAGCTAAGCAGGACTGGGCCTGGTTAGTACTTGGATGGGAGACTGCCTGGGAACACCAGGTGCTGTAGGCTTGGGAGAAGGACCCGCCAACCCACTCCCAAAAATCAATCCGCCATTGAAAATCCTATGAATAGCAGAGAAGCACTGACAATAGTGTTTCGCCTGTTGTACTTAGTGTCACTACGAGTCGGATACCAACTTGACGACACCTCACAACAAGAAGTTTGAAGTAGTTTCCCTTGCCTCCATCAGTTTCCCTCAGCTGAGTGTGAAGTAATTGACACTCAGTGTTCCAGACTTTGGTTCCCACGGGTACCACACACAGTTGGATTCGCCTGCAGGGCAGCAAGAGACAGGTGTCGCCTCTCATGGTGGTGCTGGCCATGCCCTTGGTAACAAGTTCCAGTGCAGTGCTGGGCTTGGTCCCCTTCCTTACTTCAGGAGGGCAGCTCAGGCTGGGCACACGGAGACTAGGACAGCTCCAGGTCACCAGCCTCGTGGCACCTTGGAGAGTGTCCTTATAATTATTTTTGAGGTCCAGTAGTGGGAAGCCATAAGAAGCTGTCATGGGAGGCACTTGAGGCCTGGCTCCTGGTCCAGCCCAGGGGATAGGAGGGTCAGCGTGGCCAGGAAGGAGGGACTGGGTCAGAGGCATAATGGGAAGGCCAGATCCTGTGGGACCTTGGGACTGTGTTACCATAAATGAGGTAGGGGCGGTTGGGGGATATGGGGCAGCAGAGCGACCTGAATGGACACCACCTTGGCAGATGTGGGCAGAGTGAGGCAGGGGTCAGAGTGGAAGCAAGGGTGCCAGGCAGGGGCTTTTGCAACAGCTCAAGTGCAATGTGACAGTGACTCAAAGCAGGGTGGTGGAGGAAGAGGCAGTGAGGAGTCTCCAGACAAGATTTCCTGAGGAATTGGAGGAAGGATATGGATCAGAGGAAGTGGAGGCAAGGGAAACACTGAGGCTTTAGTTTGGTCACTTGGAAGAGAGGAAGGATTGGGGGCATGGAGCTGTTCATGAGGTTGGTCTCAGGCGTGCTGATGGTCCAGCAGAGGTGCAGGAGGCTGCACCGTGCCGCTCCCAGTCCGGGCTCTCTTGCTTCAACATACTGAATATAAATGTCCTCACCAACTGATGGGAAGGGCACCTCACATTTCCCATGCCATTTGGCTTATGTAGCTACATTAGGTGCCAACTGAAACCTTTAATATTTTTCCTTTTTTTTTTTTTTTGAGATGGGATCTCTTTTTTTAGAACAGACTGGCCTTGAACTCACGATCCTCCTGCTTCAGTAGCTGGGATTACAATTGTGCACTGCACTCTGCCAGCTTTAACATTCGGACTACATCTACCACCAGTTTTCACTGGACACAGTACCACTGAGTGATGAAAAACATCGCTCACAGGGGCCCCGCAGGAGCAGGAGTGGTGCAGACCATCCCCAGGGGAGGAGAACACCCAGGGACACACCTGCTGTCTTCCTTCTTCTGGGTGAAACAGAAAGCTTACAAAGGCCTGGGAACGAAGGATTCTCTGTTGATTGCAGTGTTCCTTGGGTTAAGTACATTATGTGACTCCTACCTAACTGAAACCATGTGTGTTTACCTTGATGAGCCTGGTGAAAATCAATACATGTTTGAGTAGCTGTTGGGTGCAAAGCCCTGTGACCTCCTTGGAACAAGAGTATTGTGTGGGATTGTCTTTACTTTTGGTGGTGGTGTTAGGTGCCATCGAGTTGGGTCTGACTCATAGCTACCCTAGGTACAACAGAATGAAACACTCCCCAACACTGTGCCAAGCACCCGATCTCTCGTTTTTTTTTTTTTTTTTTTTTTTCTTTGTATTTAAGTCCATTGTTGCAGCCACTGTATCAGTCCATCTAGTTGAGGGTCTTCCTTTTTTTTCGTTGACCTGCTACTCTCCCAAACATGGTGTCCTTCTCCAGGGATTGGTCCCTCCTGACAACATGTCCAAAATACATCAGACACAGTCTAGCTATCCTTGCTTCCAAGGAGCACTTTGCTTGTACTTCTTCTAGCATGGACCTGTTGGTTTACTTTCAAGACCCTTCAAGGAGTATGAGTAAATCAGTTTTTGCTAAAGAAACAATTTAAAAGCCCTTGAGTTGAAACTTACATCATTAGATGGCAGTGAAGTGATGCTTCAAATTAAATAATTCCTCAGAAATCTGCTGGTGATATTTTGGATATTGGGTACATTATGTGTTTGAAGCAGGCAGCTGTAGCACTGTGGCATCTGATCCCATCAGATCTTGGAAGCTTAAGCAGGGTTGGGCCTGGTTAGTACCCTGGTTAGACCAGCTGGGAACACCAGGTACTGTAGGCTTGGGAGAAGAGCCTGGCAACCCGCTCCCAAAAATCAGTCCGCCATTGAAAACTCTATGAATAGCAGAGAAGCATTGACAATAGTGTTTTGCCTGTTGTATGTAGGGTCGCTATGAGTCGCATACCGACTTGACAGCGCCTCACAATGACATGTGTTTGAAGCAAAAATATAGAATTTTTTTTTTTTCTGCCAATCAGGCCCAGTTTCATTAGCTACCTCTATGCTTGGCTTTTAGTTATTATGTCCGTAGTTTCTGTTATACTGTGGCTTCTCCAGAGACTGTTGCTTTATTTTCTTAGGGTTCTGGCGAGTCCGGGTATGGCCTTGTGGGATGATGCAGGTGCTTTGCCCAGAACCCTCAGATCCTTGGCCTTTTGTTTTGTTTTCCTGTCCAACAGCACCTGCGTGCCTTCCGGCTCCTTGAGTCTGTTTTGCCTGTAGGCAAGTAAGGGAGTACCTGGGAATTTGTTCCCTCTGTCCCTCTTAGCTAGTGGCCAGGCTTCAGGAGCAGGAAAACCCCGTGCCTTTGCCTCGATGTGGGGCAACTCTGAGGGGTTACTGGTGCTTCAGAGCCCCAGCAGGTTGAGGAGGGATGCACCTGCAAGCGCAACCTTGCTTTGCTCTGTCCCCCTGCTCTCTGGAGAGCGAATCCTCCATCATTCATTTGCACACACACCAGTCTTCACCTCAGGCTCTGTTTCTAGAAAATACTTTATCACTCTGTTTCCCAATCTGAGCTCCAGCATGCCCTGGAGCTGCAGAGAACTCTCAGGGGGCTCCTCAGGACGTTTTAAATCTTCAGGGAAAATGCAGTGTTACTGAACTTCCATCAGATACATTATGCAACACCCCAGATCGTTTATGATTGCAACATTAAATGGTACATACAGTCTTCCCTAAGGGGATGCCATATCTTTCTGAAGCAGGGTTTTCAGTGGTGTCTGTGAACATCAGGCAGAAGAGGAGAGGAGAAGTGTAGTGTCTGACCTCATTCCAACCCTGCTGTTGTTAGGTGCTCTCGAGTCGTGTTCAACTCATAGCAACCTTCATAGGGTTTTCAACAGCTGATTATTTCAGGATTGCCTCAAGAGTGGATTGCCACATCCTTCTCCCATTTTCGCAGTGCTAGGAATTGAACCCAGGATGTCAGAGAGTGCAGAGTGGTACTCTACCAACTGAGCTAAATCCCAGCCCATTTGAAGCCTGAGGAGTTAGTTATTCTGTATCTAAATGTGCACACCCATCTTGAATAGGCATATGTGGCTATTTAAAATTTTTTCCCTTTCACTGTATGTGTATTACTTTTTCAAACAGGCACTAAATTGATAGGATATAAGTTCTTTTTTTTCTCCTTTTATTGGTAAATGATGGTCGGGTACAGAGTAATACAGCATTGACTTTTTCCATTATGCAGCTATTATATCACTTTTGGTTATACTTTTATCAACTTACAAGGTTTTGGAGCCTTATGACTATTATGTGTTGTTGTTGTTGTTAGGTGCCGTCGGAGTCCGACTCATAGCAACCCTATGTACAGCAGATCAAAACACTTGCTGATTCTGTGCCAGGGAAATGATCTTATTTATGTTTATGCCCATTGTTGCAGACACTGTGTCAATCCTCTGGTGGAGGGTTTTCCTCTTTTGCGTTGACCTGCCACTCTCCCAAACATCATGTCCTTCTCCAGGGATTGATCTCTCCTGACTACATGTCCAAAATATGTAAGACGCAGTCTGGCCATTCTTCCTTCCAAGGAGCACTCTGGTTGCACTTCTTCTAGGACAGATTTGGTTCTTTTGGGAGTCCATGGTATATTCAATAGACGTCTCCAGCACCAGAATTTAAAAGCATCAATTTTTTTTCTGTCTCCTTTGTTCAATGTCCAGCTTTCACAACCATATGATGCGACTGAAAATACCATGGCATGAGTCAGACGCACCTTCATCTTCAATGTGACATCTTTGCTTTTCAATACTCTAAAGAGATCTTTTGCCACAGCTTTTCATAGAGCAATGTGTCTTTTGATTTCTTGACTGCTGCTTGATTATAGAGCCAAGCAAAGCAAAATCTTGGACAACCTCAATCTTTTCTCCATTTATTGTGAAGTTGCGTACTGAACCAGTAGTAAGGATTTTTGTTTTGTTGATGTTTAGTTGTAACCCATATTGAAGGCTATGATCTTTGATCTTCGTCAGTAAATGTTTTAAATCCTCTTCACTTTCAGCAAGCAGAGTTGTGTCATCTGCATAATGCAGGTTGTTAATGAGTCTTCCTCCAATCTTGATGCCGCATTCTTCCTCATAAAGTCCAGCTTCTTGGATTATTTGCTCAGCATATAAATTGAAGAGATAGGGTGAAAGTATACAGCTCTGGTGCACACCTCTCTCAACTTTAAACCAGGCAGTGTTTCCTTCTTCTATTCGAACAACTGCCTCCTGGTTCCTGTACAGATTTCTCATGAGCACAATTAGGTGTTCTGGTATTCCCATTTTCTGAAATGACTATATGTAGTAAAACTCAAATGCACATTTGGGTTATGTTCCCCTAGTTTTCCAATGTACTCATGAGGTTGCATTGTTTACATTGAGATCATCCTCTCCCTCTTCATCCCTCTACACTGATTCTCCTCCACATTCCACCTTCCACAATCAAGGCATACATTCTTATTAAATTGGACCTAAATGATTATTAGAATTTTTAGTTATATATTTTGTCCTAGGAGAACTATCAAATGCTGAATAGAATAGCCGCTATAAAGCAAATAAGTTTGGGGGACTCTGTTTCAGGGTGATAAAGATGGTTTGTATGTGTTTTGCATTAATGCACATCATGTGTGCAAATACTAAATAACTGCCTGTTGCAGGTTAAACTTGACCTAAACTGAGTGCTTGTCTTCTTTTTGTGTTATTTTTCTCCATAGTTATGCATTGTCTGTGAACTGTCACACTGGCTTTGGATGTCACCATGTCTCTTTTGTTTTCTTCTTTCAGAGAGTGGGTTAACCGAGCCCCATCCATTCATTTTCTGAGAGTGTTAATTTGTCTGAGGCTGCTGATGAGGGATCCATGTTATCAGGTTTGTTGGGGGAAAAAAAGTGTTTTTTACTTGCTATGAAAGTGCAGTTAAAAAACTGATGAACTTTTCTTTGAAGTAGACCACGTGAACTTTCTTGTTTTGCAACTCAGTAGCTTCCAAAGGTAGGATGTATCTCATGTACTGTTTGAAAAGATGAGAAAGAAGTGATTTAAGGGGGACAAAGCAATCTGCATATTCTTGCTACATCATCTGTGAGGTTGTTGTTAGGTGCCGTCGGATTGTGCCCTCATAGGGTTTTCAATGGCTCACTGTTTCAGGATTGCATCAGGAGTGGATTGCCTCAGAGACCACAGAGCGGTGCTCTACTGACCTAAATCCCAGCCCATCTGTGAGGTTAAATGGATTGAAATATTGTTCTATTTTCATTGCTACTTGGCATTTTAAACTCTTTGCAGTTCAAGGAAGTATACACTCAATCACACCTTCCAACACGTTCAAGGCCAAGTGATTCACTGAGTCAAAGTTAGCTTTGACAAGCGGAGGCTTTGCCAAGTGGTGCCAGAGGTAGCCCCAGGAACATCAGGGCTGCAGCCTTCTGGGCTGCAGGAGCCCACTCTTCCAGCCCCCAGCCCATCACTCTAAGCTAGAGGAGAGCAAAGGGCTTCCTTGTGGCTAGGCAGGTGAATGTGCTAATTTAGTACCTCTTGAACTTTAATGTGCCTAAGAATCACCTGCCTGCAGCCATAGCCCTGTGGCATCCGATCCTGTCAGATTTCGGAAGCTAAGCAGGGTTAGGCCTGGTTACTACTTGGATGGGAGACCGCCTGGGAACACCACGTGCTGTAGGCTTGGGAGAAGGACCCAGAAACCCACTCCCAGATATCAGTCCGCCATGGAAAACACTGTGAGTAGAAGAGAAGCACTGACAATAGTGCTTCACCTGTTGTATGTAGGGTCATTATGAGTCGGATACAGATTCCACGGTACCTAGCAATAACAACAAGAAGAATCACCTGGCGATCTGGTTAATGCAGATTCTCAGTCAGTGGGTAAACTAAGGCTCGAGATTCTGCTTCAAAACATCTGTCCTGGGCCAGGAAGCTACTCTTTCCCATCCCAGTGAGTAGGTAAAGAGCTAATTGCATAAAACAGCTGTTCTGCAAGTTCACTGCGCATCAGAAACACATGGAGGGGCAACCTGGCCCCACGGTTACTGATTGAGTAGTTTGGGGCAGGCTTTGACATCTTGCGTTTTTATCAGCACCTGGGTGAGGATGAGGCTGCCGCTCAGGGCACCATAGCTCAGGAAAAGTTTCCAGATTGCATATTGATCATGGCTTCCACTTGGCAATGTCAAATATCCCAGGATTGTTTTAATTACCCGTACATGTTTCTGTAATTTTCATTGCTGCTGCTGTTGTTGTTAGGTGCTGTCGGGTCAGGTCCTCTCATTGTGAGCCTCATTGGGTTTTCAATGGCTGATTATCTCGGGATTGTTTCAGGAGTGGGCTTCCAGGTCCTCCTCCCATTTTTGCTGTGCAGAGGATCGATCTCAGGGTCTCAGAGAGTGCAGAGCAGCACTCTACCAACTGAGCCAAACCGCAGCCCCAATAATTTCCATAGATTCCTTTTTTTTCTAAGAAGTATCTCCTTTTGTGCCCTGTCCTCATAAACTCCTAAAAGCTCATAACACTCAGATCTTTTATTGTGGGTTCAATTTTATTGATGAATTCTATTTAAGTCAGCGTATGTTTCCTTTTATCCTTTCCCAAACTTGTTGTTAGGTGCCCTTGAGTCATGTCCGACTCATAGCAACCCTCATAGGGTTTTCAATGGCTATTTGTTTCAGGATTGCCTCAGGAGTGGATTGCCACATCCTTCTCCCAATTTTTGTGGTGCTGGGAATTGAACCCAGCACCTCAGAGACTACAGAGCGGCGGTCTGTCAACTGAGCTAAGTCCCAAACTTGGTGCTTGAAAAAAAGTTTTAGCTTGTTCTGACTGGAATTTTCTGGGGTTCATGGTCACTGCATATCTTTTGCTTAGAGGACATGTACTGTATTCTAAACTGGCCTGTGCTGTCATAGATCAGCTGACCACAACCCCTGGGAAGTGCGATCAGGACATCCTGAAAATGGCTTTCTGTCTGGGTGGCCCAGCTTTCTGAGTAGGTAGCATCCCCATAACCAGTTATACAGAACTGTATGTTCCATGAGTTTCTGAGCCACCTTCTGGAGTTCTATGTGGATTATACAGATAAGGGTGGATGTTTGTTCCATTTTGACCGGATTAGTCCCAATCTATGCTCCATTCTGACTTAATGAATACTGTTGTTGTTGTGGTTAGGTGCCATTGAGTCTGTGTCTGACTCAGCGACCCTGTGTACAACAGACGAAACAGTATTGTTGTGCTTCTGTGCTTTTCATAGGATTTTCAATGGCTGATTGTGTCTTGGGAGTGGGTTGCCAGGTCCTTCTCCCAAGCCTACAGCACCTGGTGTTCCCAGGCAGTCTCCCATCCAAGTACTAACCAGGCCCGACCCTGCTTAGCTTCTTAGATGTGACCAGATCAGTTGCCATAGTGGTTTGGCTGCAGGCCAAATGAATACTAGCACCCTCTTTACTGTCTGACACATCTCTGTTTGGATGAAAATGTTATATGTGTAATATTAATAAAATTACTCAAGGAGGAAGATCTAGTTCTCTGACTTGTAGAAGCAATCAAAATATTTACCGTAGAGATAACTGCTTGTTAAGAAACTTGGTGACAATTGAGTCATACTCTGCTAATCTCTCCTCTAAAGCACAGCCTTTCTTTATCTGGTCCTTGATGGGTTGGAACAGAGTTGATTATAGTGCTCTCTAAAGGAAAGAACGCAGTGACCACTTTGTTTATGAGATTTTGTTACCAAATACAATTTAGGCTAGCCTTTCCATAGAAGGGGATCCTCTCCGCGCCTCTCCTCCTTGGCTCTCTTCCCACACAAAAGAGCATGTGCTCAGCCAGTTGTATAACATCTCGGGGTTGCCAAGAATTGTTGGCCAAAGTCACAAAGCCATGCTGGGGTTAACTACAACTTAGGCCGGCCAGTGAAGCTCAGTGAGCCTTTGCCATCGCTCCACATTCCTTTCCTCTCTTGTTGAACAAGTATTTCAGGGTCCACCATGGCTGGTCCAGACCATCTCCATGTCTCGTGCTAAAACCCCTTCTGCCCTGGCACTCCTATAAAATGACATCCTTACTAGTTTTTCAGCTCTCCCAGTAAAAGCTCTCTTCTTTTCTCCTCTTTGTTGTTTGAAATATTTGGATTATCATGCAAACTCACTTCCTTCTTTCAGAATAATATTCCTCTTTGCTGAGGTTTACCCTTCCACCTTCCTTGTAGTATCAGTGGCTCTTCCCATTTTCTCTTACAAAAGTATCCTTTTCTGGACCCAGCTATGCATTCAGATCCTCCTCTTAACCTTTGTTGCTACATCTCTTAAATCACCAGGTCAGGTCTGCAGAATTCACTTCCTTTCCCTGAGGACTGATGTACTTCAGGACTTGCACATTGAGTCTCACATACCAGGTTCTCTCTGGAAGCCATTTGAGTAGCCTACTGGGTCCCATGATTCAGATCTCTGCCCTTGATTTAGAGATTACAGGAAGTGGTGTCAAAGCTGGCCCTTGCCTGCCAGTGCACAGATGCTTCAGTATGTGTTTAATGAGATTCCAGCCAAAAAGAGACTGGGAAGAAGGAGAGGGAAGCCCCTTTCAAAGATACAATTGCTTAGAATTTTTTCAGAATCATAAGAAGATATATATACTTAGATTTCAAGCACAATTGGAGTCTGAAGCAGGATAAATGTTCATCTAAACTCTATGCCTGCAGCCATGCCACTGTGGTGTCGGATCCCGTTAGATCTCGGAAGCTAAGCAGGGTTGGGCCTGGTTAGTCCTCGGATGGGAGACTGCTTGGGAACACCAGGTGCTGTAGGCTTGGGAGAAAGACCCAGCAACCCACTCCCCAAAACATTCCACCATTGAAAACCCTATGAATAGCAGAGAAGCACTGACAGTAGAGTTTCGCCTGTTGTATGTAGGGTCACTGAGTTGGACACCAACTCGACAGCACCTAACAGCAACAAACTCATTATAGCAACGCTCTAGCATATTACTTGTCAAAGAGAGAATATCGTAGATGCTCCCCAACTGCAATTGCATCAGAAATAATAATAAAAGGATAGCTAGATTGAGTAGCCTTTGGGCCCTGATGTCCCCTAGCCTCTCCGCAGCAGGAGACACCTGTACTACATTTTCTGTTTGCCTTCACTGATCCTGAGAGCCTCTAGCTCTTACTTAACATTTTGGCGTACTCTTTAGTTGCTCCTGTTTTCAGTCTTGTCTTCCTAAATGTTTTTCAATCTTCCCCAAAACATTCTTCTCTTCTTTATCACCTTTACCTATCTCATCTAAGCTCTTGACTTTGCCTATTGTTTTCATTTGTTTTTGTTTTTCTTCCCATGCGTTCTTATTTTTAACTTCATCCTTTCCCATTAAGTCCCAGATTGCCCAGGAGCACAGTGCTTCTCAAAGTGTGGTCTGTGGACGGCTTACAGGTCTCCAAGACCCTCCCAATTCCAGGGGTTTTGACAGGTCAAAACTCTCTGCTAAATGATGCTGACACGTGACTTGCCTTTTCTCTCCTCTCTCTCTTATGAGCCTGCAGGGGAATTTTCCAGAGGCTGCACGGTATGTGCTGATGGCATTGCTCTGATGGCTGGTGGAATATGTGCTTGGGTATTGTGTTTTAAAATGTTCTCACTTTTCCTGTTTAGTGTGTAAATAGAAATAGAAATAATCCATATACACCAAAGCTCTTTGGGATTCTCAGTAATTGTTAAAGAGTATAAGAAAGATTCTGAGAACAAAGTTTGAGAATCTCTTTCGTATCATATTATGTTCAAAGCTTTAAGAAATGAAGCTCCTCAGTTCTTCCCCTCATCCTTGAACCTTCAAAGTCAGTTCCTGGTCATTCTAAGGGTACCATCTTTCCTTCGAACTCCAAGGCAGGAAACTTTAGAAATAACTTTCATATTTGCTTTCTACTCACCCCCCACACCCCTCAGCCTGGTATACCAGGCCTTTTAGAAGAGTATTTACTATTCCACCAGGAAAGATAGGTGAAGGCTAGCTCATGGGGGAGTGCTAACATCAAGACCAAGGACTACGGCATGGAGCCAGCAGTGATTTCTGATGAGAAGCTTCAGTACCAAGGGGTGCCTGCTGTATGCTCTGCCCACACTGAGCCAGGCAGGCTTAGAATGAGTGCGTGGAGATGGAAATGACATTTTTCACCGTGGCTAAATAGTAGGGTACTGACGATGCCCATGTTGGCGCCATGCATTCTGCATATTTATTTATTTAAAAATTATTTTTTAGAACATTGTTTCCTCTTTTTTTGCGGTACTAGCGGTTGAAACCAGGGCCTTGCACTTGCATGCTTTGCAAGTGCTGTACCACTGAGCTGCACCCCCAGCCCATGTTTTTTTACTTTTTGACACAGGGTCTCAATAAATTATGCAGATTGCCTCTGGTCTGGAACTTGCGATCCTCCTGCCTCCACCTCCAAGCTACTGGGATTATAGGCATGCACCACTGCGCCCAACAAAACTTTTTTATTAGTAATTTTTAATGTACAGCTTAATAGGTCTCATTATGACTTTTCCAAGCGTGCATTTCATTGTCATTGCTCACGTTAACCTCCCTCTTTACCTCTCTCATGACCGCCTCCCCCATCCCCATCATGCCCTCCAGTGGTCTCCTTTCTACTTGCTTGTCTGTGTTGTGAGTCTATATGTACGTCCCAATATTGCCATAAGGGCAACACGTGATTTTTTTCTTTTCTCCCATGACCTTTTCTTCTTGCCCCTCCCCCTTTTCTTTAGTCCATTATCTTTCCCTACTTAGGTCCCATCTGCTTCTATGATCTATATGTGTTCTACATTTAAAAAAATTTTTTTGGTAGTACTTGGGGTTTAACCCAGGGCCTTGTGCTTGCATGCTTTGCAAGTGCTGGACCACTGAGCTGCAACCCCAGCCCTTTTTTTTTTTTTTTAATTTTTTGAGACAGAGTCTCACTAAGTTATGCAGACTGCCTCTGGTCTGGAATTTGCAATCCTCCTGCCTCCTGAGTTGCTGGGATTATAGGTGTACACCACTGCATTCAGCTGTTCTACATTTTTAAAGCATCCTTTTAACCGGTATAGATTACTGAATCTATTCTTTTAAAAAGGAAAAGCCCAGGGAGTACTCGGAGCAAGGGCATTGTTCAGGTTCACTGGGGACTTGGTCAGGCCACAAGGTGCAGGGGCACAGAGCTCTGTCCTGGACCCGCTGGCTACAGCAGGAATGACTGGGCCAGCAAGCTGGTTTTCCAGAGCTTGAAGGCTGGCGGTGTGTGTCTCTCACAGTCAGGGCTTCCTCAGCCTATGTGCTTAGGTTAGCACGGCCCAGCCACATCTACTTAGACTCCCAGCTGCCTCCTGCCTGGCTCCCTCTCCAGGAAGCACAGAGGGCCTGATAGCATGCGGGAGGCTTCCAGCTAGCAGGCAGTCGTAGAACTCCTTGAACTCAGCCATGAATTCCCATTTGTACTTAATTTAGGGCTGGGATTTAGCTCAGTCGGTAGAGCGCCACTCTGCAGTCTCTGTGGTCCCAGGTTTGATTATCAGCACTGCAAAAATGGGAGAAGGACGTGGCAATCCACTCCCAACGCAATCCTGAAACAATCAGCTATTGAAAACCCTGTGAGGGTTGCTATGAGTTGGACACAATTTGACAGCACCTAACAACAACTTAATTTAAGTACGGATATGTTTCACGTCTGCAACCTCCCTTCGCATAGATATGGGAAACACAGTCAGGAGGCTTCAAAACCTGCCCTGGAGCGCTTTGGTGGATGGAGCTCTGCTGTTCTCTCTTGCTCTCCAGGTCTCCCCCATGCTGTTGACAGACTTGGAATGCTGGCTAGCATTTACTTGTGTGCATGTTCGGCCAGGAGGGAGATGTCAGTTTGGTTTTAGCTAAACAGGTGAGGGCTGCTTACAAACACTCTTGCCTGTAGGTCAATGCCAGTGTGGTGACTCTGCTGGCTGTAGGGTTCCACGCTCACCCCTTCCACAGCTTCAACCCCCACACCCTTCATTCCCCAATTAACACGTTTCGGGCAGCTTCAGAAGGGAAGGAAATGTCTGCTTATTGGGAAGTGGATTAAAAATTCTTTACAAACAAATAATATACAAGGATTAGCCTCACATGTGTTAGGGTATGGGTTTCATAAACTCACTATCCTAATAATTATAAGCTCTGTGGGGTTGAGCTCAGTTGGTAGAGTGCTGCTCTGCACCCTCTGAGGTCCTCAGTTTGATCCCCAGCACCACAAAAAATGGGAGAAGGACTTGGCAGCCCACTCCCGAAACAATTCTGAAACAATCCGCCATCAAAAACCCTATGAATAGCACAGAAGCACTAATAGTGCTGGGCATGACACAGTGTCACAGAGTGTTTTGTTCCGTCATACAAAGTGTTGCTATGAGTTGGATGCTACTCAACAGCTCCTAACAACAGCAACAACAACAACCGTAGTCTACTAAGGCAACACTTCTCAAACTTCACTGTTACATGGACAGGTCCTGGGGGTCTTGTTGAAACTGAGTGTGACTGAGCAGGTCTGGGGTGGGTGGGAGGCTGTGTTTGTCATCTGCTTGCAGGTGACATGGATGCTGCCTGTCCAAGGACCACACCAGGAGAGACCTTAAGCAAGGCCCTGGGCATCTGAGGATGCTGTGCTCATCTGGGCTCTATCAGTTAGGCAAAGTGGTTTACTTTCTGAACTCTGGTGTTACTCATCTGTGACATGGGAGGGTTGGATGAAATGGTGGCTTAACTACTCTCCCATGACTGACATGTCATGAAGACATAGGAGGCAGTACAAAGGATGAGGAGGCAGCCTACAGTTCCAAGCAAATGTTCATCGTCTTCATCTCTACCGCATTTTTCTATCCATTAACACTTTCTCTTACATGTCATAGGAAGGATAAATGCTGCATTTTTCATCTTTACATTGTTGTTGTTAGGTGCCATCTAGTCGGTGTCTGACTCATAGCCACCCTATGTACAAAAAACGAAACAGTATTATCAGTGCTTCTCTGCTATTCACAGGGTTTTCAATAGTGGGTTGATTTTTGGGAGTGGGTTGCCAGGTCCTTCTCCCAAGCCTACTGCACCTGGTGTTTTCAGGCAGTCTCCCATCCAAACACTAACCAAGCCTGACCCTGCTTAGCTTCCAAGATCTGATGGCATCGGAGGCCAAGTGCTACAGCTGCAGGCATCTTTACATTAGAATGTGGAATTTCAAGATGCAGTTATAAATCTAATGGCTTAGTAAAGAAGTCCCATGTGAAATACACTTCCATGCCACCCTTATCCTTTATTTACATTCTGTTGGTTTTATTTTATTAGGAAATGCTCCATACCTTGGGAGGGATTGAAAACCTGGCTCAGGTAAGATTCCTTTCATGCTGGCCGTTGTGACCTTTTCATTCTGTGCTGGGCTCTGGGCAAGTATTAAATAAGTATGTGACAAGCGGTGACTGTCTTGTTTGTTACAGGCTGATTCGAGATGGGCAGGCGAGGTTGAGTAGCAGGAGCTGCAATTGTGACCCTCACAGGGGCGGGAGGGACCTGTGATGTTCTGGTCTGGCCTGTTGTTGTTAGGTGCCGTCAAGTAGGTTTCCGACTCATAGTGACCTTGTGTACAACTGGGGAAACACTATTGTCAGTGCTTCTCTGCTGTTCATAGGGTTTTCAATGGCAGATTGATTTTTGGGAGGGGGTTGCCGGGTCCTTCTCCCAAGCCTACAGCATCTGGTGTTCCCAGGCGGTCTCCCATCCAGGTAGTAAACAGGCCCGACCCTGCTTAGCTTCCGAGATCTGACGGATGTGATGCCACAGGGCTATGGCTGCAGGCCTGGTCTGGCTAGTTGGGTTCATTTTACCCAGCCTATTGAAACGAAGGGGTGGGATTTAGCTCAGTTGGTAGAGCACCGGCTCTGCAGTCTCTGAGGTCCCTGGTTTGATTCTCAGCACTGCAAAAATGGTAGAAGGATGTGGCAATGCACTCCTGAGGCAATCCTGAAACAGCCGTTGAAAACCCTATGAGGGTCACTTTGAGTCTCAGAGGCACCTGACAACAACAACACTGAGACAAAAATGCTACAAAAGGTCATGTGTCTTAAGTTAGTAGGGATAGGAAATAGGCATTGGCTGCCAAGCTAAAGTCCTCAGTGTTATACCTGCTGTACCCACATAATGGAAGAAAACATGAAGTTTATTTAATATAAAAAATTACTACCATGAATATTAAAATATTAACAAATAGATGATGAAGTAAGGACTGCTCTTGATTTCATTATTTTTATGCTTTGAAAAAGAATTTTTTATACCTCATTGCATATATTTTATTAACTGTATGTTTTATAGTATCTTAAATTATATTAGTGAGGGGGGGAAGGTAAGCAGGTGAATATATATATGCTGAGCAGCTCAAGGTTTGGCTTTACTAATACAATTTTTTTTTTTTTTTTTTTTTTTTTTTTTTTTTTTTTTTTTTGTGGTACTGGGGATTGAACCCAGGGCCTTGAACTTGCATGCTTTGCAAGTGCTGGACCACAGAGCTGCACCCTCAGCTCATTTTTTTACTTTTTTGAGACAGAGTCTCATTAAATTACATAGAATGCCTCTGGTCTCGAACTTGTGATCCTCCTGTCTCTGCCTCCTGAGCCACTGGGATTATAGACATGCACCACTGTGCCCGCTGACTAATACAAAATTTTTATTAAAACAAGATTTGGGGGCTCGACATTGAGTTGGAGCAGCCCCATCTCTTAAAACCTATAGTGTGTACAGAAAGAAAGATTTTTATTATTTTATTATTTTTATGTTTTAGCTTTTTGCTGCACTGGGGATCGAGCCAAGGCCGCTGCATGTATTAGGCAAGTGCTCTACTGCTGAGCTACATCCCCATCTCTTTTTAAAATTTTTTTTTTTATTCATTTTAAATTTTGAGACAATGTCTCACTATATAGCCCAGGCTGGCCTCCAACTCGAAGTCCTTCTGCCTCAGCCTCCCAAGCAGCTGGAATTATAGGTATGTAGCACTATACCCAGATATTATATACTTACATATATATATATTTAAATTTATATTTATATTTTTATTTTTGAGACAAGGCCTCGCTGTGTAGCCCGGGCTGGCCTCTGACTCACCATCCTCCTGCCTTAGCTTCCCGAGTGCAGAGTATAGGCCATTGTCACCAGGCATGGCTAAGAATGATTTTTTTTGTGTGTGTGTGGTACTAGAGGTTGAACCCAGGGCCTCGTGCCTGCATGCTTTGCAAGTGCTGGACCACTGAGCTGGTCCCCCAGCCCATTTCTTCACTTTTTGAGACAGGGTCTCACTAAGTTACACAGACTGCCTCTGGTCTCGAACTTGCGATCCTCGTGCCTCTGCTTCCCGAGCCTCTGGGATTACAGGTGTGCGCCACTGTGCCCGGCTGCTAAGAAGGATTTTTATAACAAGCCCCTGGCCCTACACACTCACTCTGAATCATTAATGGAAGATTGAGTTTACTGGCAAAGTTGTGGTTTGAAGGTGAACCACCCCATAGGCTGATGTGTTGAAGGCTTGGGCCCAGCTGGTGGTACTGTTTAGGAGGTTCTGCAAACCTTAAGAGGGAGCACTTAGCTGGAGGAAGTAAGTCATTTTGGGGGGTGGGGTGTCCTTGTTCCTGGCCTCTTCCTGTCACTCTCTCTGCTTCCTGGCTGCCATGAGGTGACAGCCCTCCTCCGCCATGCCCTTCCTCCATGACAATGGGCTGACCACCATGGCACCATGGCACCAGGCAGCCATGAGCTCAATCCCCCAAAACCGTGAGCCAAAATAATCCTTTCTTCCTTTAAATTGTTTCTCTTAGGTATCTGTCACAGTGATAAAAAAAAAAAAAAAAACTGGCACAGGAAACTTAACATTAGATTTATTTTATTTTATTTTATTATAGTTTCATTTCTGGGAAATTGATTCTTTTTAATTTTAAGAATTTTAAGCCAGCCATGATGGTGCACACCTATAATCCCAGCAACTCGGGAGGCAGAGCCAGGGGGGATCGAGAGGCAGCCTGCAGGACTTAGTGAGACCCTGACTCAAAATAAAAATAAAGAATAGGCTAGGGTTAGAGCCATTGCAAAGTGCGTGCTTGAGGCCCTGTGTTCAACCCCCATGTACTGCAAAATAAATAAATAAATAAATAAACAAATAAATAAAAAGAATTTAAATTGATTGGAGTTTTACCTCATTTAATGACGTGATCTTTCATAAGACTTTTTTACCTACTGTAACTTCTACTATAATATCAGAAATTATGTTTATTTGAGCCTGTTTCTTATAATCAGGAATTGACAGGAATATCTCAGTGTATTCTTATTAATATCTGCCTGTATGCTGGTTAGTTGTTATTTTGGATGTTATAAAATCTATGGTAAGTAAAACATGTTCAATATTATAAAAATTCTACTGAGGGGTACATTGAAGAAGTAAACTTCTGTGTACCATGTATTATGTATCTGGTATGTATCTTGTGTCTGGGTCCTAAAGTACACCATGAAATTATTCAATTACAAGTCATTTGGTGACTTTTGAGAGTTTACAGTCTTCAGATGCTCCCTCCCTCCACTTCAGGCCAACAGGGTAGGACAGGAATCCAGCAGCCCAGCTGCCTTTTGCCCTTCAGTGAAGCAGATTGCCGGCTCTATGGTGCCACCTAGAGCTCATTTTAAGCACTGCACATCTTGTCCCTCCCCTGCTTATGTGCTTTTCGCCTCTTGCCTTTTGACGGGCTTGGGTTGGTCCTTCCTACAGTACATGGACAACGTGGCCAGTGAGTACCTCGCCTTCGGAGAAGAGCCACACAGCGTGGACAAGCTGGTCAACATGACATGTAAGCGCTGGCGCCAGGGATGGGCTCCTGTGGTTTGCTGAAATAAGCAGTGTGTCGTGGCATCAGTTAGAAAGGACACCTGGAGAGCCTCTGGGTGTTTCTGTTTCACAGTGAGGGCGTTGAGAGTCCGTGCCAATTGCCACGTTCAGTGGCAGAATATCTCCAGAAAGAAGACTTGCAGGTTGAAAGCACAGCTTATTCCAAGCAAGGACACTTCCATAAAAGCAAAGTTTGGTAAAAATATTCTTGCCTCTTTGATTTCAATTAGAATGTCAGAGACTTCTGTTCTCATCTCTAAAGTTTGGTTAACAATAATATCTACTTCATAGAATTGGGAACACCCAGAGCATTAAAAAGTAAAATAAAAACCTCATCTGAGGCCAGTACTCTGGGAGCCTTGGTGTCTGCGTGTGAGGCCTTCCTGGTCACAGTCACTCAGGATCCTGGCTTGGGAAGCTCTGGCTCCACCCTCCCTCCCCTCTGAGTTTGACGGCCACAGACTTCCTGCTGCTGTGTGGTGCTGGCCTGCTTTCTGTGGGCGAGCAGATCATTCCCTGATTGTTTACCAGGCAGCACACCGGTTCTCAGGTACATGGGGAGGTGCCTAGGGTCTCCCCTCTCCATAATCTGAGGTATTTATAAAGAGGATCTCTGACACACAGGCCCTGGTATGAACTTGAAGTAATGTTCAGGAATGTATTGAACTTTAAGTAGAAAAAGAGGTTTACCTTTTATGGTACTTCCATATTCCAATATTACCATAATATGATAGGGGCTGGGATTTAGCTCAGTTGGTAGAGCACCGCTCTGTAGTCTCTGAGGTCCTGGGTTTGATTCCCAGCACCACAAAAAATGGGAGAAGGACATGGCAATTCACTTCCAAGGTAATATTGAAACAATCAGCCATTGAAAACCCTATGAGGGTCACTGTGAGTTGGACAGGACTCAACAGCACCTAACAATAACAATAACAACAATGTAATAATATAAAATAAATACTGGCAGAGCTTGAAGGGTGATTCTTTGAGTTAGAACATAACTGTCCTCCTCCCTCCCTGTTCCTTTTGTGTGTCTGTGTCCCATTCCCGTGTCCTCAGCTTGCCCATTAGTACTGAGGACCGGGTGGGGTGGAGGGGTCTGTGAGTACTGCCTCCTTTAAGCTCTGGATCTCTTTTTGAGTTATTTCCTTCTTTCCTAGATATTTTTCAAAAACTTGCTGCTGTCAAAGACCAAAGGGAATGGGTCACCGCCAGCGGAGCCCACAAGGTGAGAGGAACTGGCAGGGTTAGCACTCAGCTCACGCAGGTGTTCAGAGCCTTGTGGTCAAGCTATGTGTCCTTGTAATTCACAAACCTGCTCCCCTGACCTAAAATTGGGACTCTCTGCCTGCACTTCTGTATTCTTCACCAGCCTAAGGAGTAAATAGAGACATAGTAAATAAAACTTCTGACTTTTTTCTCTCCCATTTAATACAGAGTTTATTGCTTAATCTAAATGTTGCTTAAAAAACTGACTATATGTAAACTGACTCTAGGTGTGTGTTTATAAATAAGTAAATATAAATAAGCAATATATATATATATATATATATATATATATATATATATACATACATACATACATACACACCCACACATCGCCTGCAGCCATATCACTGTGGCATCCGATCCCATCAGATCTCGGAAGCTAAGCAGGGTCAGATGTGGTTAGTTCTTGGATGGGAGACCACCTGGGAACACCAGGTGCTGTAGACTTGGGAGAAGGACCTGGCAACCCACTCCCGAAAAACAATCAGCCATTGAAAACCCAATAAATAGCAGAGAAGCACTGACAATAGGGTTTCACCTGTTGTATGTAGGGTAGCTATGAGTTGGACACTAATTCCATGGCATCTAACAACAACAACAACATATGTGTATTTATATCTGTGTTGTTGTTGTTGTTAGGTGCTATCGAGTCGGCATCCGACTCATAGCGACCCTCTGTACAACAGGGGAAACACCATTGTCAGTGCTTCTCTGCTGTGCATAGGGTTTTCAATGGCAGATTGATTTTTTTGGGAGGGGGTTGCCAGGTCCTTCTCCCAAGCCTACAGCTTCTGGTGTTCCCAGGCAGTCTCCCATCCAGGTACTAACCAGGCCCGACCCTGCTTAGTTTCAGAGATCTGACAGGATCAGATGCCACAGGGCTATGGCTGCAGGCTATATCTATGTATCTATGTATATATATATGTATATATGTGTATTTATGTATACACACACACACACATATATACACACACACACCTACTTATAAACAAAGTCCATATATCATGTGGGATTGTATTTTTTGAACCATATGAAATTGCCATTATCTGTAGGTCATAAATGGTTGAATATAGGTCAATTTCAAGTAATACAACTTCATACTTGCCTGACATGCAAAGCCCTGGATTCCATCCTTCACATCTCCCCCTGCCACACAGCCACAGACACACATGAATGCATGTTTAATCAAAATATTAAATTTATATTTGTAGTGAAACTGTTCAGATGCTCAGTGCCTAGAGCCCATGTCAGTAATCTTCTGACTCCTCATATCCCAGGAAGCCACTTGCAGTGTCTGTTGGAGACAGGCTGCCAAAAATGTGTTCACACATGGCACTTATGGTCTAGGGGGTGATTCTAGGTGATTTTAGGTAAACATTTTTCACTTGAGTAGCCACATATTTCACTGATGTTGCTTAGGATCTGAAGAAAAATTAGCCTTAAGGTGTTACATAGACTTGGCAGAAACTATGAAAAGGGTATCTCTGGAATTAGTTTGTGAAGCATTGATAGAAGGCAGATGAGGAGGAGGAAGTGAGAGAATAAAGCGAGAAAGGGATCAGAGGAACAAGGGTAATGATAGCTTCACTTAAAAAAATGAGAACCCATAAGCCGGGTGTGATGGCTCATGAGTGTGATCCCAGCACTTGGGAGGCTGAGGCAGGAGGCTTGTGAGTTTGAGGCCAGCCTAGGCTACATAGTGAGACCCTGCCTTAAAAGAAAAATTAAGGGGGGAAGATCCACATGGTGGAAACCAAAAAAAATCATCCTGGCTGTCACTACACAGGTTGAAGCTGGGACTTGGGGTACCTTGGAGGTTGCACTTTCTGGGGAGAGAGGGACTCAGTTCTGAAATCACAGAGAGGATGAGAGAATTCACATTAATGAGACTTTGGGGGAGGCAATTGGCAAGATACAGTGAACTCTGTATAAGCCATGTTATTTAGGGTAATGCTTGAGAACATCAGTGATGTTCTTCCAGCATCACTGGAAGTCTGGGAGCAAATGGAATACCCCGTAGTTAAGGGGGAAAAAAAAGACAAAATCAAAAACAGAAGTTTCAACTTCCTCTTGAAGAATAGTTTCATAATTTGGAAAGAGCCGTGTGTGATGCCCGGCTCAGAGTGAGTTCTCAATGAGCGGTTGCTACCAGAATTATAATTTTTGCTATTGGTCTCTCACTTCTCCCAGGGGATGGGTCAGCAGTGGCAAACAAAATGCTTGGGCACATGAAAATAGAAGGGTGAGAAGTGGCAGTGTGTGCCGTGATCCTTTGCCCTCCCTTTTCTGGGCACAGAATGACTGCACAGAGCTACTCTCCCTGGCCTCTATGAAGAGCTGGATATGCTGGATGTTTATCAAGACATTTTAAGTTTAAGCCTCTATATTGACTTCTTGTTGCCATCGAGTCAGATCAAACTCACAGAAGTCCCATGTACAACAGATGAAACCGTTCCCGACACTGTGCCATGCTTGGCACTATGTCAGTGCTTCTCTGCTATTCATAGGGTTTTCAATGGCTGATTGTTTCAGGATTGGGCTGCCCAGTCCTTCTCCCAAGCCCACAGCATCTGGTATTCCCAGGTGGTCTATCATCCAAATACTAACAAGACCCAACCCTGCTTAGCTTCCAAGATCTGAGATCAGACACCAGGGTGGTACAGCTATATACCTATATTGACTTCAAAAAAAAAAATGCTTGGTAGGGAATAACATTTTCATTATTCTCTAAGTAAAGCCATAATAAATAATTTGTTTCTACTTGTGAAAAGTTATGTTTATAAAGACATGTTTAGTGCCATGGAAAAGTTTCAGTGGATAACATTAAGAGGAAAACCAACGAGTGGCTGTTAATTATACATAGTTTGTGCTTCATTGTGTATGCACATATATTTTTTAAAAACTGAGGAACAACTCCCCCCAAACCAAAAAAAGGCTAAGCCTCCCTGATCTTTAGATGGAAGCGTTATACCATTTAAGAACCTTGTTGTTGTTGTTGTTGTTGTTGTTATTGTTAGGTGCTGTTGAATCAGGGTGTGACCCATAGCCACCCTCATAGGGTTTTCAGTGGCTGGTTGTTTTATTTATATAATTAAAGCGATTTCTTTCTTTTTCCAGACATTAGTTAATCTACTCAGTGCCCGAGACACTAATGTCCTATTGGGTACCCTTCTGGCCCTGGCTAGCCTAGCAGAAAAGTAAGTATATTTTAATATACTTCCTAGTACTGCTGTTTAAGCTGCTTATGTGGGAAGGATGTAAAGTAACTATAAATCAGTTACTTTGTGACATGCTTCGTTAAAATTTGTGAAAAATCAGCATGAAATAGCTTATGTCCTGGGTGGAAGGCATTATCTTAAAATTGAAGTTGGAAAGGCAAATCACTGTTTAAAAAAATCCTTTTCTTCTTCACTTGAAATTTATCAGGTTTTTTCATCCATCGCTCAGTTAATTCTACTTTCAAAATTACCATAATATTTCTTGCCATTTGAATCGCCCTGTCCTCTCTCCTTTCTTACTGGTATATTTATTTTTGACATATAGAACATTTTTAAACATTTTTGACATTATTATTTTTTTTAGAAAACCTATCCTCCTCTACATACTAGTATTTTAAATAAAAGAGCCTTAAATATATTTTTATACCAATAAGTGTATCATTGTCTTTTTTTGTGAACAGCATAAGATTTTATGATTTCTTTTCTTTTCTTCTTCTTCTTTTTTTTTTTTTTTTTTTTTTTTTTTTTTTTTTTTTTTTTTTTTTTTTTTTTTTTTTGGTCTCTCTTGCTAAGATAATACAAGGGCTAGGGTATTAAATAAGTAGATATAGTAAAATATGTTTTTAGTAGTTACTAATATTTTTAAATTTGTAGTCCAGAATGTAGGGAGAAGATAAGTGAACTCAACATTGTAGAAAATCTGTTGATGATTTTACATGAATATGACTTGCTTTCCAAAAGGTAGGGTTGGTAATAGTTGCAAAACATGTTTTATAGTGGGTGCAAACGCTTGTTGTTACTTTTACCACGTCATGTTATTTACGTTGTACTATTTATATTGAATATCATGAGTCAACTTGGCAGTTATTTTCTGTTAATGTTTATATAAAGAAATTTGCGCAAACAGGTGTGTGGATTTGTGTTTAGACCTGCATTACGTCCTGATCAGGGCATCAAATCTGATTATATGATCTTATGATCACATCATTAACATTTGTTTATTGCACTTATTTACATACACTGTTAGAGTACGAAACTCTAAGGTGGTTCCGTTTTTAGTAATTTCAGATTGTGTGTGGGATAAATGATTAGGTTGCTAAAATCCGTTCTGGTTGAGGACAGTGGTTTATATTACCATCCTGGCTGACTTGCTCTGTGATCACCTGTTACAACTCAAAAGGGAATCTGGAGTGAAATGGATTCAATATTACTTGTGCTATCCATTGGTCTAGGCTGGGATTTAGCTCAGTTGGTAGGGCGCTGTGCTACAGTCTCTGAGGTCCCGAGTTCAATTCCCAGCACCGCAAAAAAGGCAGAAGGACCTGGCAATCCACTCCCCAGGCAATCCCGAAACAGTGAGCCATTGAAAACCCTATGAGGATTGCTATGAGTCAGATACCAACCTAGCAACAATAACAACAATGCATTGGTCTGGGCTGGGATTTAGCTAGGTTGGTAGAGTGCTGCTCTGCAGTCTCTGAGGTCCTGGGTTTGATTCCCAGCACCACAAAAATGGGAGGACGAGGCAATCTACTCCTGAGGCAATCTCGAAACAATCAGCCATTGAAAACCCTCTGGGGGTTGCTATGAGTATGACTATGAGTCAGACACGACTTGATGGCACCTAACACCACCACCCATGCATTGGTCTAAAGGATCACTGTATTCAGATGTTATCAGGTTGTGTTTAGAGTTGCAATCTACATCACTTGACATTTAAGTCATAATTTCTAAAGAGCCAAGGTAGTTAACAGCAATCTCAAGCAACAAAGCTCTGACACTTAGGGCACTTTTTCTTTGATTCTTCTTCAAAACCAATTTGACACTGTTTTATAAGAGCATTCGCTACAGACAGGAATCTGTGTGCTTAGAGATGTGGCTGTTTGAACTTATTTACCCAGCAGACCAGGTGCCAGACTCTACACCAGGTGGTGGAAAACTAAAGGTGAGTAAAATGTGGGTATACAGTGTTGGGGAGGGGACAGGCAGACAAGTTGCAGGTTTTGTTACAGTGCTGGAGGCATAGGTGGAAGAAGCAGGGTGCTTTGGGACATAGAGCAGAGGCCTCTGAGTGAGAGAGAGGATCACCCCCATTTCCTGGAGGAAAGAGGACATGGCTAGGCACAGGGAGCAGGCAAGTGGCAGCAGAACATGCTCCTACCTGGAGGCGGGATCCCACTGTGTGAGAGGGATACGCACAGCGGGGCGTAGCCGGAGCAGAGCAGGGAGAGTCAGAACAAGTCAGAACACTAGAACACACAGGGCTAAGTCAAAGGTGCAGCTAATTTTTTTTTCCTTACTTTTTTGAGACAGGGTCTCTCCAAATTACACAGACTGCCTGTGGTCTCGAACTTGCGATCCTCCTGCTTCCACCTCCTGAGTTGCTGGGATTACAGGTGTGTGCCACCATGCCCGGTGTTGTTAATGTCAGAACAGAGAAGTTTGGGAGGGAGAGAGCCATGGAGATGTGGCTCTGGGAAAAGGCACTGTAAAGCAGTGTGGGAATGACAGTGGTGGGCAGGCCAGTGACATGGGGCTGCATCTCCCGTGGGGTCGGGGATCACAGGACGGGAGGAGCAGTGGGGGTAGCTAGCTCCGCGAGAACCTGAGCACTAGCCCAGGAGGAGAGGCCCCTTGGTGCTTTTGGTTGTCAGGCTGTGGAAGAAGAAGGAAGTGTCTTAGGTGACTCCCAATGTCCTGCTTTAGAAACAGAAAGGACTGCGGTGCCATGAGTCAGGGTTGGGGACGTTAGAGGAAGGACAGATTTGGGGAGGAGGATAATGACTTTGAACGTAGATACGATGGCAAGTCTTGGTGATTGTGAGCAACATCTTTCTCAGCCACCACCCCAGAATGTAGGGCGTGTGTCACCACAGGAATGTGTGGCGCTGTCTGGGGAGCGTGTCTGGTGGGTGAGATTGGAAAGCTAACGGTGATTCTTGAAACACCTACATCACAGTAATTCATGGCTCAGCTGGACCTTATGTCTTCACCTTCATTTTTATTTTATTGTTGTTGCTGTCCGTCAAGTTGGTGTCTGACTCATAGCGACCTTACGTACAACAGGTGAAATAGTATTGTCAGTGCTTCTCTGTTATTCATAGGATTTTCAATGGCTGATTGTTTTTTGGGAGTGAGTTGCCAGGTCCTTCTCCCAAGCCTATAGCACCTGGTGTTCCCAGGTGGTCTCCCATCCAAGTACTAACCAGGTCCAACCCTGCTTAGCTTCTGAGATCTGATGGGATCGGATATCACAGTGCTATGGCTATTTTTATTTTATTCTCCAGAAAATCATTGAGTATCTGGTACATAATTCTTCTGGGTTGTAGTGTTTTTGACATTTTCTATGAATGTCTTATTTTTGTAACCATACGCGAGGTGTCTGGAGACTAGAATAAAGCTTTTTATATTTCTTTTATCTTTAACACAATACTAATTACATTGTAAGTAGCACTCTCTGGTCATTAGGTTTCTTAGCCAGACTAGGGAGGATCCAGTAACCTGAAAGAGGGTCACTGAACTGCCCCCTAGTGGCTGTGTGTGGCCACTGCTTGCTTTGTAACTAAAGATTTCCTGTGGCACAGGGCTGCCAGCTCCCTTCCAGGTGTTGCCTGCAGCTGCTTTCCTGATGTCCTGGCCTAGCAGAGTTGTTGGGACAGACATTGTGTGGCCAGCAGAGAAGGAACTGTGTGGCTTTGGTTTGACTGAGACAAGTGTTGCCCATGACTTGGGAAATTTCCTTATACTCGGTAGGGAGGACAGCTGTGTCTGAATGCGCTGTGGATCTTGTCCTCACGCTCCCGTTCACCCCTCTCAGGCTCACAGCGGAGCTCCTGCGCCTCCTGTGTGCCGAGCCCCAGGTGAAGGAGCAGGTGAAGCTCTACGAGGGGATACCTGTCCTGCTCAGCCTGCTGCACTCCGACCACCTGAAGCTGCTTTGGAGTGTCGTCTGGATCCTGGTTCAGGTCTGCGAGGACCCCGAGACCAGTGCAGAAATTCGCATCTGGGGAGGCATCAAGCAGCTGCTTCATATCCTACGGGGGTGAGTGTGGGTTTGGAGGCCGTGGCTGTGTGACAGGGTGACAAGAGGGTCGCGCTTACCTGCTCCCTGCTGCTGTGTGGTTTCCTCACTCGTTCATGCTCTTCACAGTTGTTTACGCTTGCCGCAGCGTGTGTGTGTGTGTGTGTGTGTGTGTGTGTGTGTGTGTGTAAGTTGGTGTCAGGGCACTCACGCCCTATGCTCCTTGGGAACTCTGACAGGCTTATCTTTGTGCAAGCAGCCTCTGGTGGGGAGCAGGGAATGCAGAAGCCAGTGGTCTGCAGCTGAGTGGGGATCTAATAGTCTAAGGAAAACTCTTGTCTTGCCACCTTTTCCTTGAGTCAGTATAGACACTTCATGATGGCCAACAAATACAGTAATTGTCAATATTTTACTAAAATGTTTGTGTGTGCATACACACCAACTGCCTTTAAAGAGAAGACAGAGCCTTTATGAAAGGATCTCATGCATCATTTTAAGTAGGAGAAAATATCATTCATCAAAATGTTGCCAGATTATTGAGGCTGGTCCAGTTACTCTACTTTTGTTCTCTGATCTTCATGGCATAAGATACTATTATTGTTGTTGTTAGGTGCCGTTGAGTCAGGTCCGACTCATAGTGATCCTATGTACAACAGAAGGAAACACTACCTAGCACTGTGCCATGCCCACAATCTTCTTATGTTTGAGCCTATTCACCCCTCTTTTAAAAGTGGAACTCCAGGGTTAGGGGGTGTGGCTCAGTGGTGGAATGCTTGCCTAGCATGCATGATGCTGTGGGCTTGATCTCCAGCACTGCCTGCCCCCCAAAAAAGTAGAATTGCCATGATATTCTAAGCCATGAGCATGTTGCAATGTAACCACTGTAGTTTATGAATGAAATATGTTGAGATGTTTTCATATCTTTTGGTACCATCTATGGGAAGATTCTATTATCTAATATTATTATTAAACATAATTCAGCCCTGTAGGTTGTAAGTCAAAGTTAAAAATAAAGATGTCTGCTTGTGAAGGATTATGTTTATCATCTATTTTTGTTCTTAGGTGCCGTCTAGTCAGTGTCCGACTCATAGCAACCTTACATGCAATAGGTGAAACACTATTGTTAGTGCTTCTCTGCTACTTGCAGGGTTTTCAATGACAGATTGATTTTTTTTTGGGAGGGGGGAGTGGGTTGCTGGATCTTTCTCCCAAGCCTATAGCACCTGGTGGTCTAGGCTGTCTCCCATCTAAGTACTAACCAGGCCCCACCCTGCTTAGCTTCTGAGATCTGATGGAATTGGACGCCACAGTGTGACAGCTGCAGGTTTATGATCTGTAGTACATAAAGCTCATTCTAAAGCACTAAAGTGGAGTGACTTATTCATTTTAATATAACTAGATATTATCAGATCAATATGATTAAGACTTTGTACATCTTGTTCCTTTATGGATATTGCAGAACTTTGTGTTGCTAACTTCATTTTCTCTGAGGGAGCCTGTTAAAGCATAGGAACACACTGCAAACATATGAACCATAGCTTTGTTAATGGTTTCTGTCGTTACCCAAAGAGAAATATTTACAGGCTGTTGACAATGTACTTGGTTTTATGCACATCACATAAAATCTCAATTACCTTTAAGTATAAATTTAAAATATTTCATTATTACTGTGACATAATAAGCTGGCCTCTTAGTCAAAATAATTATCATTGCCAAAGATTTTTGTTTGATTTTGTAGAATGATGATAGTGATGATGATGGTTGCGGTTGCAACACACCACTGGTTATTATTTATTATTTATTGCTCTTTGGGAGCACATGTTCCCATAATGATAAAATGAAATTCCATAATCGTGAAGCAAGGCTCCAAAGCCTAAACCTGCCCTTTTCTTACACAGACAGGAACTATTTTCTTCCTCTGCTCAAGTTATAACTCTGTTGATTGAAAAGAAAAGCATTTTTTCATGTCCAGAGCATCACTGTCTAGCCTGTACTGACGGTGCAATGTTAGAAAACTTTTCCCTGGGGAGAAGATACATGTCAGCTCTCATTCCACGTTAAATACATCTGGGAGAATTTATTACCTAGCCAGAGAACTACTGTCCTTTCAGAACTCATTCCTGGCCCAGGCAGCCCGCAGCTGGCGGTAGGGTAGGCGGTTACCGGGTGTCTCAAGGAAAAACAGGTATTGTTATCTGGGCGGTTTTCAGGAAAACTCTTTATGCCCATTCACCTGTGGTCTCAGAGTCAAAGGCAGACTCCTGATCAGGTGGAGGGACCCCAGCAAGGTGAGCTCTGAGATCACTGTGTTGACAGGTGAGGCCGCCAGGTGTGACTGTCCCTTGGCTCAGCCCCACTGCCTTCACCATACCCACTTCAGGAAGGATAGGAGTGAACACAGGTGGCGTGGGAGAGAAGGCAGTGGATGCCATCCACACTGTATGTGGGTACAGAGAAATGCAAGGAGAGCTGCCACCAGGAAAATAAATAAAATACAGTCGCCATGTAAAACTAAAGGGAACAAAGCAGACATAGGGCCAGATGCAATGACACACGCCTATAATCCCAGTGACTTGGGGTGGGGGTCGGGAATGCCAGAGGCAGCCTGGGTAACTAAGCTATTCCTTGTCTCAAAAAGTAAAATGGTCATGGGATGAGGCTCAATGGGGGAGCCTTTGCCCAGCATACACAAGGCCTTGAATTGAACATCCTGTTACTGAAAAAAGGAAGAAGAACAAAAAAGAGTCCACTGTGGAAAACAGCGTAGCAAGTTAACAGAAGAACAAATGCTTTACTTTTGTCAAAGACATTAAGCAGAACATGAGTTCATGAGATGAGATGATAGGGCAGCTTTAAGGAGAGGAGATCGTGGAGCAAGGAGAGAAAAGGAGGATTGAATAGCAGCCCCAGAATAGATAAGTTGACCTGAGTACCAGAGAAAACCTGGAAGTAGCAAAATGGAGGGCAGCCTTTTAAAAGTTATCTCTAGTGTGGAGGAAAAAACAAGGGAATGAGAGCAATTAGGAAATGAAAGATGGGACCAGCAAAGGTGAGGTTTCAGCCTCTTTATATTCAGATCCCTGAGATAAGAGAGTAAAATAAAGAGCCAAAAATTTCAAAGATATAATAGAAGAGAACTTTCCTAAAACAAAGGAGGATTGGAAATTCATTGAAAAGGAAAAGTCAGAAGAGTTATGAGTGAGATGTAGAGATGTAGAGAATGCAAGAAAAAGGCCAATGGGGGAGCACATGGGAGAGGAAGGTCTTTTCAGCAGTGTGGAATCTGCTCAGTACAGGGCAGGAGGGAGGGAGGGAAGGAAGGAAGGAAGGAGGAAAGAGAGGGATTCCTACCTCACACCATGTACAAAACTCAATTCTAGCTGGACTGGAAATTGAAACAACAAAGATAACATAGTAGAAAACTTCATGCCCTGGAAAAGGCAGAGATTTCTAAACAGGGCACAGAAAAGACTGCTTGTGAAGGAAAACTGATAAATGGTCTGAGCATTAACTTTTCTCTCTTAGAGACAGAAATTTAGTTTCTGATCGTTCCTCCATTGGAAGCCTATCCAGTGCGAATGCTGCTGGCCGAATACAGCAGCTTCATTTGTCAGAAGATTTAAGCCCTCGGGAAATACAAGAAAATACTTTCTCTCTTCAAGCAGGTATTGATGTTATATTACTATGCCTTATTATTTGACAGTATATAATTTACTATGTTGTACTATTATTCCTTGCTATAAAATTAGTGCAATAGTGTTAATTGGATACAATTTATAGGTTTACAAACGTGTAAAGTTAAGTCCAGGTGGAGACCTGGAACTTCTTGGTACCAGAGTTGGACTTGTAGGTTAAAGACACATCAGACTTTCCTTCCCGTCTATGTTCTGGAATCACTGAGAAGTAAATACAGACATTAGAGGTAAAGAAAGAACATTAGCGTTATTACTGGTTTGTTGTTGTTAGGTGCTGTTGAGTAGGTGTCCAACCCATAGCAACCCTCTCTACCACAGATGAAACAGCATTGTCAGTGCTTCTGTGCTATTCATAGGGTTTTCAGTGGCTGATTGTTTTGCTTAGCTTCCGAGATCTGTTGCCACAGTGGCATGGCTGCAGGCAATATTATACTGGTAAAGCTGGCATGGGAGAAGGACCCAGCAACCCACTCTCAAAAATCAGTCTACCACTGAAAACCCTATGGATAGCAGAGAAGCACTGACAGTAGTGTTTCGCCTATTGTACATATGGTCGCTATGAGTTGGGCACCAACTCAACAGCACCTAACAACAACAACAAAGCTGGATTAAAGAATATTGCTTGATCTGGATCAGAATCATCCTTCCTATAGTTTTCTAGATCTTGGGGCACCATCCTTAAGGGGAAAATCTCTAATGCATATCCCATCTTACCAGGTTCAAGGGAGCACCTCCCTCTGTCCTTGTGGGCTCCTTGGAGGGGACAGAGCGAAGCACCATCCTGCAAGAAATTTTCATGGGGAAGCAGAGCAGCACTGCCATGTCCTTTCTTGGTGGAGCTCTCCTGAGCAGTCTGTAGCTTGCGCCCTGCAGGGGGTACCTGGTCCCCTGGGGCAGCTGGGGTTGAAGCCCAGTCTGAGTGCTCCTGGCCAAGGTGTGGCCCTTAGCAGTCCACGCAGGAGCACAGAGGTGTGGTGTGTGCTGCCAGGAGCTCAGGGGATGTCTGGGGCAGGGGGAAGGAGTGCGGGGTGTTGGTGTGGGAGGGCAGACTTTCTTTGTTCCTTCCTATCTCCCCCTGGAGAATGCAGAGGTGCTTCTTCAGAGATGTGTGACAACAGGGAACTGGGGTCCCCCTTCCCTCTGCCATTTATGCTAACCCTAAAAGGCCTCTCTCCAGTACCCAAGCTCAGGCTGGTGTGGAACTCACTGTTGAGTGCTTGCAGTGATCCTTCTGCCTTAGCCTCCTGAGTGCTGGGATTACAGGCATGTGCCACCACACCCGGCTTTTGGGGGCTTACTTTTTGAAGGCCCCTTGGAAGTCTAAGCCAGTAGAAACTCAGGGCCCTCTCCCAGAGCGGGTGAGATGGACCGTGATAGACATCAAGAGAATGGTCGTGTTGTACCCAGGGACTCGACCCCAGAAAAATACTCCAAGACACAAACAAACAGATTGGGAGCAGAAAAGTTTATTTAGATCGTCCGGCTGGCTACTTTTCAGTCCCGGGAGTGGACTTTCAGAAAGCAGCATCTGACTCACATTGGTTAGGGGCTTTATAGGGTAGGGGTAGAGAAGCAGAATTACAGAAGCAGGAACTTTTTTATGGTAAAGGGGAGTGGGGTACAAAGTAAGTTTCCATTTTCCAAAGCTCAGTCCTTTACAGGAATTCCCGAATTTGACCTTTTACAAGGTTATCTTATGACACTTCCTTTTTCTTAATCCAGCCCTTCGGCAGACACAGCCATCTTGTGACACAGCTGCCCTTACCAGTTTTTGTTGAGGGCTGGTTTTCAAGGAACGAGTGATTTTAAAGTGACCTTAGGCCTGCTTTCCCAGTCACCAAAATGTGAGATTAAAGGAAGGTTAAGGCCTAGGAAGAGGCACAAGGGAGACTATGGCAGTTACAGCTGTCTGTGTACCATCCGGGTGGGGGCGATAATGTCTGTAGATACTCGCCCCTCACTGAGCTGTGTGCATGAGATGGGCTTACTTCATAAAGCTTATTTTATACCTACACAAAAGGAAAAGTAAAAATTAAAGAGGGCCTTAAGGACAGGTCTGAGGTTTTCCTCCGTCTGTGATGGTGGCCATGTGGCCTTGGCGATTTCCTGGACCTCTCAGGCTTCAGTTTTGCCCATGTAATGTGGCGACGACCATCATGGTATCAGTGGCAGGAGGTTGTTGGGAGAAATGTATGGTGACATGCGTGATGTCCTCGGCATAGCACAGGGGGGCTCAGTGCCATGGTATCTCCTTCCTCGAGTCTGAGAGGACCTATATCCCAGTGCAGAGTGGCACCAGAGGTGGAGTGGTGGCTGCAAGGAGGCAGGGAAGGTCCTGCTCAGGAGCTGAGATTTGATGACTAGCGCTGGGGGCCAGACTCTGGCCCTTCCACCTTCAGGTGGGGGGCCTGGTCTTTTAACCTTTCCAAACCTGTTTTCTCATCAGTAGAACTGGCGATTGTAGCACATTTCCTACCAGAAGGATCAATTTGGATATATATTTAAAGCATTCATTCACTTATCAGCTAGTGTAGGTGTATTTATAAGGTGCCTGTTACATGCCAGGCATGTGTTGAGCCCTGGAGATCACAGTGAACCAGACAGGTGGAGTTCCTGCCTCTGTACATGAGGTGTTCAACAAAAGGCTGTCATGGGATATACAGGCAGGAGAATTGCAGGAGGGGAGCATTAGAAGCCACTGAAAGCCAGTTTCCCTTCTCCCAGAACTGTGCTGGAGGGACAATTAGAGTTTCTTGAGGAGCGACTTTGCTAGTCTTGCTCCCAGTGGGGTGAAGTGTGGGTGTGCGGTGTGTCTGCAGTGGTGACGTACACTGTGTGCTTGGTTGCTTCTCTTCCAGCCTGCTGTGCTGCCCTCACGGAGTTGGTGCTCAACGACACCAATGCCCACCAGGTGGTCCAGGTGAGAACCACAGTGTGTTGATCCTAGACCCCCATCATGTGTTTTTTTTTTCCCTTGGTTCTAGGGTGTTGAACCCAGGGCCTTGCAAATACTAAGCTAGTGCTTTACCTCCTTTTTAGTTTTTATTTTGAGACAGAGTCTCACTAAGTTATGCAGGCTGCCTCTGGCCTTGAACTTGAGGTCCTCCTGCCTCAGCCTCCCAAGTTGCTGGGATTACAGGCATGCACAGTAGTGCCCAGATTTCATGTGGTTTTTAAATATTTTAACATTTCTTTTTTAACTTAGAGTTCCATTTTGTACTGTTGTTCTTCTTTCGTTAGCTAATTTGACTTAAAAAGGACTTGACCGTGTGCTTAATTGATGTTGATGTTTCTTCCCTACATCCTGTGGTGTCCTTTTTGCTTTTTCTTCTTTTTTTCTTTTCTTTTCTTTTTCTTTATCATTTCTTTCTTTCAATTTTTTGAGCTTTCTGAATTACTTTAATTCTAGGCATATAGAATACCATGAATTAAGAGCAACAGTCATTTTATCTAAGAATACAGCAAGTATTCCATTAGAGGTGATGGGGACACACCAAATAACATATGTATTGCTAAGAAACCAGTTTCACAAAGCATATCTCATTAATTAATCCACAATATATAATTATATATGTGTGTGTATGTGTACACACATAAATATAATTATATAAATACAAATGCATGCTGTATGGGTTTCTATTGCAAAAGTTATCTGCTACTTTTGAAATTTCACATCGGAAATGTTCTTAGGGGGTCAGTATTGATAGATCCAGCTTCATCTTCAGAATAGCTAAAGGCATAAAAGTGAGGGGCCAGATTAAAGTTCCCAAGGGAAGCTCAGCAAATCAAGGGAAATTGGAAGAACAGGGCATTTGGAGTTGGCCAGATTGGGATTCAGTTCCTGGCATCATTACTTGCTGGCCTGGCTCCCGAAAAAACATGACTTAACCTCTTCAAGTTCTGGTTTTCTCATGTATAAAAGGAAAATTACAAAACGATAGTTATAAAGTAGGCATAAAGATCAGCTTCAGTAATGCAGGTAAAGCCCTTTATGGTTATGATACAAATACCCACACATAGGTTATATATTTAATAGAAAGTAGAAAAGTGGCAGAAGGTGAATACCCTTTCTTCATTCCCCTGTGGGTATGTTAGAATAAGTCTAGAAAGCTGTTAACTTTTCACAGATAAATTTGGTTTTCTTTTAAAAAATTTGTTCTTCTTTTTTTGGCTTTTTTCTTTTTCTTTAATTTTTTTTTTTTTTACAGTGATTGATCTATCTGCATTCTTTACCAAAAACAGAAAGGGAGACATTATATTTCATAGTTAAGTATTTAAACTTCAGAGTATAAAGATCTTTACATCTCTCTTTTCTGTCCCTTCATAATCTCCCCATCTTTGTTTTTAAAATATTTAAATCACTTTAAATTTATATTTTTATTAATTCTAATCTTGACTCTTTGTAGACAGTTGAAAGTTTAAGATTATGTCTATAGTCTTTAAAAGTGTAGAATTTACGTTGACATTTTTAGTGGTATTCTGTAATATTCACTGAAATACCAAAATCCCAGCAACATTTCTTCTTTGACATAGGCTTGAAGTTGGTTGCTTGTGTGTCTTCATCACTAATAACACGACCCTTTATTCTTCCAGGAAAATGGTGTATATACAATAGCAAAGTTAATTTTACCAAATAAACAAAAGAATGCAGCAAAAACTAATCTACTACAGGTAATAAGCATGTCTTTTGCTCTTTCATATGAAATTATTGAAATCTGGGGAAAAGGTGGCACAGTAACCTGTGCTTTCAGAACTTTTAGGGCCACATGGGGTGGCTGTGCTGATTGTGAGGGAGAAATATACTTGGTGACCGAGCCTGGCATGGAGACCAGTGACACCAAACAATGTGAAAGGCCTAGCAGTGCCTTCTGTGTGGGGGAGGATTAGGTGGCGTATTTCGGTGTTTCTTTGCTTATCAAGAAATTGTAGTTTATAAAAATAAGCATGGCTTATGAATCAGAATATGAGAACAGAGAAAAATTACTTGACATCTTTCAACTTGGAGTACAGTCAGTAACTGTTCCTTTCATAAGGAAAGCCTGTGAAATGGATCTTGATGAATGGGAATGGACTCACCACGTGGGAAGGAAATACTGGACGGCACGTACTACAGGGAGGGAGGGCATCGCACACAGAGGGAATGGCGTGACCAATGTGGACGCCAGGGAGCTCAAACTACCTAGGGAAGGGTCGGGCTGCTGGGTGTGTGGTCGAAGACAGAGTGCCCCAGAGATGAGGCCTCAAAGGTAAAAGGGAGCACATTTATGTGGGGTCCTGTGTGGTTTTTCGCAAAATGGGTTTTGAGTAGGGCAGTGTCCCCAGTGACACTGGCATGACAATGTCATATTAAAAGTAACGCTTTGGCAGGGCTTGGTGGTACACGCTTGTAATCCCAGCAACTTTGGAGGCAGAGGCAGGAGGGTCACAGGTTCGAGGCTAGAGGCAGCCTGTGTAGCTCAGTGAGACCCTGTCTCAAGATTTAAAAAAAATAAAAAAATAAAAAAAGAGCTGTGGTTACAGCTTAGTGGGAGAGCACTTGCAAGGCTCTGGGTTCAGTTCCCTCGTACAAAAAAAAAATAAAAAATTAATAAAGTTAGCCATTGCAAAAATAGTCACAGCTCATCCTTTTTTCCCAAGTGACTTAGGAAAGGAAGTAAAAGCAATGACAAATGTTTCAGGAGATAGATATGTTTAACTTGGTTTAAACATCACACAGTGCACGCATGTATCAAAACATCACAAGGTGTATAAATGTGTGTGGTTTTTATGTGTTTATATATCAGTTAAAAATAAGAATTGGCTGGGATTTAGCTCAGTTGGTAGAGCGCTGCTCTGCAGTCTCTGAGGTCCCGAGTTTGATTCCCACCACCACAAAATGGGAGAAGGATGTGGCAACCCACTCCCAAGGCAATCCGAAAACAGCCATTGAAAACCGTATGAGGGTCGCTATGAGTCAGACTCAACTCGACGGCACCTAACAACAATAACAGCAAAACTAAGAATATTATAAAAACAGTTCTTCCTGGTCTCCTCCAGAATGGTGGGCCATCCCGGCTGAGGTACTTGGTGCCATGGGTGGCGGGTTTGAAGAGGTGCCACGGAGAGCATAGGAAGGTCGGACTGACTTCTTCCACGCACCTCAGATGTCAGAGGCTGTCCTGGAAGACAGTCATGTTCTGTCAAGCCTTAGAGAGGGTTTCTAACTCCAATTGGAATGGGTTTTAAGGAGCCTGCTGGTCTCCATGTTCCCTTTCCTGGTTCCTTAGTGCCCTTGTGTTACCTGCCTGACTTTCTGGACAGTTTGATTTGTGCTGTGTGTTTTAGGGCACTGACTTTATGAGCTGATCGCAGGTCAGACAGGCAGACACTGATTGCCCCCCTGGTGGCCTGTGGCACAGGTGCACCTGTTCATGGGGCAGACCCTCTCAGTCTCTCAGCCCTGCAAAATGTCAGAGGTTAGATTTTTTTTTTTTTTTTTTTTTTTTTGCACTAAAGCCTCACAGGCTCCTTTCTGAGTGTTCTAGGGAGTTACTGTCAATTATGCTATTTGGGGAGTACATAAGGCTCTACCCAAGAGACCAATTTGTCAAGTCTAGGTCCCATGTGTGCCTGTGGCTATTTTTACACATCATCATTTCTAGTGTTTATTTTCTCACAGAAACCACATAAATACAGAGGCATTCCTAGCAGGCCAGGAACAAAATAAACCTTGAACCCCTCGAAATCTTTAAATGTTTGGCTTTCTCAGCATGGGAATTTTTTTTTTCTTTCTTTCCTCCTTTCTTTCTCTCTCTTCCTTCCTTCCTTCCTTCCTTCCTTCCTTTCTTTGTCTCTGCGCTCATTTTGTACTTTCTAGAAAGAAATTAATAACAGGAACTGAGTAAAAGAAAGCCATGCTCACTAGCAGTCTACATCAACACGCTTTAGCCACAAGAGCCCCGCCCCAGGGGTGGACGGTTTGGGTTTTCAGTTCTGAGCTTGAGCCCCGTCTTAGTTTAGTCACCGACAGTCAACCCACCTCAACATCTACGTCAGGATAATTTGGTCTGGAAAATGTGTGAATTTGTGGAGCGGCCCTTTAAGAATCATGTACCCTTTTATCTCCTAGTGTTATGCTTTCAGAGCCTTGAGGTTCCTCTTCAGTATGGAAAGAAACAGGCCACTCTTTAAAAGGTAGGAGCTTGGAGAAATGGAAGCCATGGGTTAGACCTCAGAGACCACTGAGCGGAACCCTTTTCACACACCCAGTTGAGAGACTCCGGGAAGAGAAGAACAGATCCACGTGTGAGCCGGGCTCTTCAGACTTTTCTCACTTCGCACATGCAGCTCAGCTTCCGGGGCTGTAACCCAATAAGGAAAATTAACAAAGTGATGGTGGGCCAGCACGCATCACTGTCTCAGCACAGCTCTTCTTGATTATGTTACTACCATGTTTTTTTTTTCTTTAACCAATGATAGTAACATCTTAAGTAGATGGCATTGAAATACGTCCTTGTTTTTGTCCATTCAGAAATTCCGTAGTTAGACTGGTCTTTTCCCCAGTGTTTGTATAGATGTCCTTGATAGGGGAAGGGGTGGAGGCTGGTTGTCCATGGGCCAGAAGCCTGCGCTGGTGAGTGGCAGAAAAGCCACCGTCTCTTGAAGCAGACACCAGTTACATAAGCGTGGCCTGCACGCTGTTTAGTCAGAATAATAGACTCACATTCTCATGAGAATTTTATCAATGAGAAAGTCTTGAATTAGTATAGCATCCTTTGTTCAGAAAGTATGGAGCATTTTATGTTGCTACTTTATTTTCTTATGACATTTGAATGAAAGGGAAAAGGAGTAAAATTAGTTTTTCATTATAAACTTTAATTTCAAAGCCCTAAATCATACTTTTTAATGAACATAAACATTTTAAGAAGACTTAAAGCCAGTACTATGGAAATGATGCATATAATTCCCTCCATTTTCATTTACATGTATTTTTATTTTATTTTCATAAAACATTTAAAAAGTTAATATTTACCTCTTAGAGTTAACTTGGAGACTGTATCAAATAGCATTTGTGAAAATGCGTAGCACTCAATAAACACAAATAGTACTTTCTAGTATGTGTAATATTTACACCTGCAAAATACCACAAATAAGGTCTTTACATAATCTGCCTTATATCCATTTTTTTTCTTGTGGTAAAGGCATATTAACATGATATAGCATCTGTCCTCTTAATTAAAAGAGTATAATACAATATCATTAATTGTAAGCACAATGCTGTGCCACAGATCTTTATAACTTTCCTCTTCATTGGTTTTTCTAACTCTTCCCCTTACATTACAGCTGTAGTGTAATCTTGAAAGATAAATTGGAGAGTATTATCCCCCACCACCAACTTTATTGATAACCTAAGGAAGTTAAATTTATTTCATACAATTAATCTGCCACAGAGCTATATCCAAAAAGGAAGTAATGACCAACAGTTTCCAAGGTCTACATTAATTGTGTGTATTTTTCCCTGTAGACTTTTCCCTACCGACTTGTTTGAGATCTTCATTGACATAGGACATTATGTTCGTGATATCGGTGCTTATGAAGAATTGGTATCAAAGTTGAATTTATTAGTGGTAAGGCCTGAGTTTTAAATATTTTGTCAGGCAGCTGTATGGTCAGGATAGAATTTATCACACCAACCCTTTTCTTTTTCTTATTTGTTTAGGAGGATGAACTGAAGCAAATTGCTGAAAATATTGAAAGCATTAATCAGAACAAAGCTCCTTCTAAATATATAGGCAACTATGCAATTTTGGATCATCTTGGAAGTGGAGCTTTTGGCTGTGTTTATAAGGTGATTTTGCCCTTGGGGAACATTTCTTATATTCCCAAACAAACCAGACATCACACTTGCATACCCGTATTCAATTTAATTGGAGTCTTTGTCATGGAAAACTAGTGAATAAATAGATATAAAAATTAGAGTGATCATTTTTACCTAGCAAGCAAAGATAGCTGCACTGTCTTAGCTATCAGCTGTAGTAATTGGCCACTGACTTTTTAGGAGAAAAGGCATATTTAACTTCTCATTAAAAAATAATCAAAATAGCTAGTCCCAACTCTTGAGACATTAAATTTATAATTCCTACTGAATATTGCAGTTCTGACCCAGAAGATACCAATTTTTGAGCTGAGCTTAGTGTAAATACAACTAGAACTTTAAACACTCTATGACTTATTTAGGTGAATTGTTTAACCATGTGACTTTGATAATCAATCCATCCCTTTCTTACCCTTTCAACTCTCATGCATTTTTTTCCCCCTTATTTTAGGTTAGAAAGCGTAGTGGTCAAAATCTTCTAGCAATGAAAGAGGTCAACTTACATAACCCAGTGTTTGGAAAGGATAAAAAAGATCGAGACAGCAGTGTGAAGAATATAGTTTCTGAATTAACAATAATTAAAGAGCAGGTAAATGGTTCTCTTGTTTTCTGAAGATGTTTTCTTAAATAAATGTCACTGAAATAAAGTAGACTTCTTGTTCTATTCTTATCCATGCTGTTTATGAACTACTTCAGTGTGAAATAATGGACATCGGGGCAGTGATATTTATACCAGTGCTTTTCCTGAGCCTTGATTGAGGTGATGCCATAGGAATACTTTCCAGAGTTTATATCAGGGCCATGGACGTAAAACAGTTCCACATCATAGACAATAAATCCTCTCTCTTCGTTGTGATCATGTCCATTCCCTGCTCTTCCTGTTGTAGACTATTTGGTTACTTAGTTACATGCACACGGATATGACCTCCCTGACTTTTGTCAAGTGAAGTCAAGCTGCTAACATTCCTCAAATATGGCCTCTTAAATCTAAATTATGGATTTTCACAATTGGTTATCACTTACTGGCATGAGAAGACTCTTCTGGTATAATAGCTCATTAACTGTGTTATGAAGGTCTATTTGGGAAGAAAGAATAGACATATCAGAAGAGAAATGAGATTTCTATTGGTGATCCATGAACCCACTGGTTTCTTTTCCAGCCTTCCTTATTTGATCATTCATTACAAACAGATATCCTATTCGTTTGTGACTCCTTGAAGACCCGTGGGCTCTACCGCCTTGTTCTCTGCAGGCACAGTGGCATCACATCTGTGCTGGAGCATAAGGAATACCACATAGGACCTGTTTTCATGGAAATCTGTATTCTGCATCAATTTATAAGTTACAGTGAATTTTATTATTTATAGCTTACTTTGTCATTGACCTTCACATACTAATAGGTTAGAACTTAAAAAGTTATTTTTCATTCAGATTTAGGATAATCTATCTTTCCATAATGCACTGCTTCTTTAGAGCACAAGGCTAGAACATGGCTCTTGATCTACACTGGTCCAGTATCTTCATTTGGACCCAAATCTAGATAGAGCTTTTGCCAGTGAGCTGGTTGTTTGCCTAGTCTGTGTTTAAGCCTATAGCCCTACTACTGTGGCATCCAATCCTGTCACATCTCAGAAGCAAAGCAGTGTTGAGCCTGGTTAATCCTTGGATGGGAGACCGCCTGGGAACACCAGGTGCTGTAGGCTTGGGAGAAGGACCCAGCAACCCACTCCCAAAAAACAATCAGCTATTGAAAACCCTATGAATAGCAGAGAAGTACTGACAATGGTGTTTTGCCTGTTGTACATAGGGTCAATATGAGTCGGACACCAACTTGATGGCACATTACAACAACAACAACATAATGTTTAAAACCTGGTGGTCACTTGCTAGTTGATGAGGTAGCTTACTTGTTTTAGCATATTTCTAAGAAAGGAAAGCATCCAAGAAGGGCCATGTAAGAGGCCTCTGCTTGGACTTTGAGGTGGCTCAGAATTGTATACTTTCTCTCTCACACTAGAGGATCAAACAAATAGGAAGCATGACAGTATTGGTCCCTGAAAGGAGGAGGTAATGGCAGGAAGAAGCAGCAGAAATGGGGCTAGGGTAGGAAGGTATATTTGGAATGGTGAAGACTAACCTGCAGTAACACAGGCTACAAAATACAAGGACATAAAGATGAACCTTTGGGCAGTCTCTGAGGTCCCGGGTTCAATTCCCAGCACTACAAAGATGGGAGAAGGATATGGCAACCCACTCCTGAGGCAATCCTGAAACAGCCATTGAAACCCCTATGAGGGTCACTATGAGTGGGATACAACTCGACAGCACCTAATAACAACAAAGACATGTCCTCACAGAGCAACAGGTGGTTTCTCGTTCATGTCACCATCCCCGATGAACAGACCAGATTGGCAGTGCTCTCTGCCCCATGCTGTCCTGTGGGAATGCCACTTCCTGCAGGCCTGTTTTCATCTGTGTGGTGGACACTGTCAGAGGCACATTCATGTCCAAGGTGGGCGGAGGAAGAGCAGGGGGCCCCTCTCAGGGGTGAGCACTCAGCCACCCAGGGCCACAGGCTTCCCTCCGGGTCACTGGTGAGAGCTCAGCGACAGGCCTGCCCCTGGCCAAGAGAGAGGCTGAGCGATGGGACCTCCGGCTGACAAGCCAATTCCAGGTGCAGTTGCAGTGTCGGAGGAGTAGGATGGCAGGGCGTGCAGAAATAACAGGAGGTGGTGCAGTCCACGCACAGATCCACTGGTGGCTCTTCTGTTTACCCAGAAACTAAATTGTAAACAAATAACTACAAAAATCATAGTATTTTTATAGAAAATCGTCTTTTTTCAATTTCCAAAAAAGGTAAAATTTCGGTTCACATCTTTGTTCTTAGGTGCTGTCAAGTTGTGTCCAACTCATAACGACGCTCAATGGCTGATTGTCTGATGATTGTTTTGGGAGTGGGCTGCCATGTCCTTCTCCTGATTCACAGCCTTAAGTAGACTTATGTTAGGAGAAATTGCTAGACACTCTTTAAAAATGGCAAGGAAGCCAGGTGTGGTGACACATACCTATAGTCCCAGCAACTCCAGAGGCTGAGGCAGGCAGATCTTGAGTCCAAGGCCAGTGGCAGCCTGTGCAACTTAGGGAGACCCTGACTCAAAATTTTAACAAAGTACAAAAGGGTTGGGGGTGCAGCCCAGTGGTAGAGCACTTGCAAAGTACATGTTTGGCCCTGGGTTCAACCCCCCACATACCACAAGAAAAAAACAAGGCAAAGAAAACTTTATTCAGTGCTGTCACAATAGGAGTCGAACTATTACAATGGAGACAGATTGGACCCAACTCTGAATTAACAAGGGAAGTTGGTGGTGCATATCTCGTGGACCAGGTGAGGGGGTCAGTGGATGGAAAATTACGAAGAAGCACTTGGTTAGAGACGAGGGATGGGCAGAGTGGTGCTTGAGTGGATATCCAAGGTCAGGGGATTCTTGCTAAACTAGTTTAGCAGGCTTCTTACTAAAACTGAGCTTGCCAAGCCTGAGTCAGGATGAGGGCACAGGGGAGCCTGACTAATGTTTGGCCAGGGAGAAAGATCTCACCTAGAACCACGATTTAAACTGAGTTAATGCCGGTAGTGATGGCGCATGCCTGTAATCCGGGCACTCGGGAGGCTGAGGCAGAAGCATCAGTGAGTGTTGGAGGCCACCAGGTCTAGGTAGTGAGTTCCAGGACAGCTCAGGCTACACTGTGTGATCCTGTCTAAAAAAAAAAAAAAGAATAAAATAAAAGAATAAATAAACTGAGTTAAGTTGTAGGTTATTTTAGTTTCACACTAATAATTGTGGAGAACATAGACAGCAGGAATAGTATAAGTAGACCTAGACAGTATTTACAAGTGTTTAGAGAGAGGCAAAGAGCAGTGAATATACATATATTCAACACAACTGACGTCATTACGGCTTTCTCCTTCATGCAGTCATGTGTGTGGTGTTGGGGCAGAGAGTGCTAAGTGAATTCTTCAGGGTCTTTCTAGTTCTATAATTCTCTGTTTTAGTTAAGTTAGGTAATAAAGAACAGTCTTTAATTTGGTTTCATAAAACTAGAGAGATTATATTTTCATATTAACTTTGTAAGCAATAAATCTTTTTAAAAATAAAAATTTCAGATGGTATCTTGAAATCCTTAATTTTATAAATAAATATAAATATAATTTATGAAATCTAGTCTATGAAAAAAGTTTGTGTTTTGAAGTACTATAATAATTGTTTCCTTATTTTCTTATAGCTTTATCATCCCAATGTTGTACGTTATTACAAAACATTTCTGGAAAGTAAGTATGAGTTTTTGTAGTATTTCTAATTAAGGGGAGATGTAACCTTATTATGTGGGCTGGGGTTTAGCTCAGTTGGTAGAGTGCTGCTCTACACTCTGTGAGGCCCTGGGTTCAATCCCCAGCACTGCAAAAAACAGGAGAAGGACCTGGCAGCCCATTCCTGAAACAATCCCAAAACAATCCACCATTGAAAACCCTATGAATAGCAGAGAAGCACTGACATAGTGCCGGGCATAGCACATTGTTGGGGAGTATTTCATTCTGTTGTACATAAGGTTGCTATGAGTCAGACCTGACTTGAGGGCACCTAACAACCACTACCTTATTATTTAAATGTTTATGCATTAGAATGTCACAAAATAAACTCATCTGTCTTCATTATTTTTTTGTTGTTAACTCAACAGTGGGGAATCTCAAGTATCAATTTCTTTGGCTAGTGAAGCAGAGATGTAGTCGATGACCTAAAGATAGTTATAAAATATTTAGATTCCCATAGGAAAGACACTACAGTAAGAAACCAAAATGATTATTGCTGCTATTTTTATGTACCAAAAAGCACTTAGTAGGGTAAGGAGAAAAGAAAGTGAAAGATGGTGAGTTCTTTATGAAAAATTAATGATAGTTTATGTTTAATCAGCAGACACTCTCTACTCCCAAATAAATTGGACTCTGGTTTCTTTTGTATGGAGTTCAAGTAAATGCCACCAGGTGGCGATGGCTGACTCTATAGTCAGGCTTTCTTTTTCCAAGTGTCATGGAAAAGTGATCCAAAATATTGAGAAAGAGTCAAACTCAGTCACTTGTTAAAACAAACAAATTAAAAAAAAAAAAACCCACCATGGACTGAAATAATGTAAGTGTTGATAAAGACTAATGATGTGTGTCATACATGAAATTTCGAAGTAAATCTCCATTTGAAGGAAGATTTAAAGAAATCCAAGGCAACAGTTGGGGCTTCTTCATTGTCTCTTTGAGTGCTATTGTTAAGAAACCCTTTTGTGTGCTTTGCATTTGTCAGAATTTTACCTATCTCCCCTCCCCTAGATGACTCATAAGAGCTCAGTGGTGAAACTCCTGCCCGCTAAATGTTCCATAATTTAGTGCATATCCCCTCCAAGAGAGAGCAGGGTTGGCTTCTGAGTTGTACTGAGGAGACACAACTGTCTTAAAATAAAAATTTTTTATAACCTGGAAGCCTCTGAGAGTAATTGGATTTAACGTAAAATATGTAAAATATGATGTAATAGGTTAGGAAATTGCAATAAAGGAGGAGATCTTGTTGCTAGGTGCTGTCGAGTCAAATCCAACTCACAGCACCTCACAACAGAATGAAATGCTTCCCCACACTGTGCCATGCCTGGCACTATTGTCAGTGCTTCTTTGTTATTCTTAGGGTTTCCCATGGCTGATTGTTTTGGGAGTAGGTTGCCAGGTCCTTCTCCCAAGCCTGCAGCACCTGGTATTCCCAGATGGTCTCCCATCCAAGGAATAACCAGGGGTGACCCTGTTCAGCTTCTGAGATCAGATGGGACCAGATGCCAGGGGGTTATGGCTGTAGATGAAGGGGGAAATAAGATGGGAAATTTAAAAATAAAGCAACAAGAAAGCTTAGTACATGCAATGAATATTTCTTGGAATTATGGAAAATTTGAAACAATGTGAATGTATAGAATGATTGAATAAATTATGATTTATTGTGCAGTACTATGGAAAGCAACAGAAAGAGTGGTGTTCATCTGTGTATACTGAAATATAAAGCTGTTTAATGGAAAAAGTATAAGTTGTGAAACATGTATAGTAGGATTCCATTATTTTGCAAATATTGTGTGTGTATATATATTATGGACTGGGGTTTAGCTCAGTTGGTGGAGTGTTGCTCAGCACTCTCTGAGGCATGGGTTCAATCCCAGCACTGCAAAAATGGGAGAAGGACATGGCAGCCCACTCCTGAAACAATCCCAAAACAATCAGCCATTGAAAACCCTATGAGGGTCACTGTGAGTCAGATCTGACTCAACAGCACCTAACAAAAATTAAAAAACTAATATATTTTATAGACATCCAAAAGTCACAAAAGACATATATCTTGTGGGTTTAGAAGAGGAAGTAGAATTCATGTCTTTATTTCTTGGCATCCAAAGCAAAATGCAAACCCAGTCAGTTAATGTGATTCCCAGTATCTTTAAGAGAAAATCAGAATTCCGGCTTTCTTTGTTCTTGAGAGGCATGACAGAAATTTCTACCATAGGTCATGTTTTCAACTATGTATCATTGCAAGATCACGGCATGATTCCAGGGTAAATTTCTGTAAGAGAAGTATATAAGACTATTAAAAAATACAGCTTAAAATGCAGTTTTTCGAATATCTGATTTGACCTGAGGGTATATTTTAGGCTACTAACAAGAATTATGGGTTTACATTTTCTTCAGTCCCACAACACTCTTTGGCATCTGCCAGCCATTCCATATCCCGGTGTATGTAGGAAATGATAAAGTTTGCCATTGCAAACTTACACAGAGGTATTGCCTGTAGCCAGACCAGATTGTTGCTGGGCTCCGGTTGACCCATGACCCCTTGCACCTCCATTCCATCCATGGCTGAGCAGACCCCAATCTTTGTTGTTGTCTGATTCATTAGTATGGGAGAAGGACATGGCAATCCACTCCTAAAACAATCCCGAAACAATCAGCTATGGGAAACCCTGTGAGGGTCGCTATGAGTCAGACACAACTCCACGGCACCTAACAACAGCAACCTAACAACAGCAACAATTCTTTAGTTTTGTGCTCTAAAACTCATTAAGGAGCTCAGATTGTAATTTGTAAGTTTTTTTTTTAAATTCTATATTGAATTTAAATTTCTCTGACCTATTTTGTATTCCTTACATAGATGATAGGTTGTATATAGTTATGGAACTTATAGAAGGCGCTCCACTTGGTGAGCATTTCAGTTCTTTGAAGGAGAAACAACATCATTTTTCTGAAGAAAGACTATGGAAAATATTTATACAGGTACATCTTTATTCTCATTAACATTTTCATAATAAAGTTCTGAGCTGATTTCTTAGAGATATGTAGTAGTCATCACTGATTATGCATATTTTGGGAGAATGAAATCTGCTTTTTATTTTTATTTCAAGCTGTGCTTAGCTCTTCGGTACTTACACAAGGAGAAGAGGATTGTCCATAGAGACCTGACACCAAACAACATCATGCTGGGCGATAAGGACAAAGTAACAGTTAGTAAGTATAAAAATCTTCAAATTTCTAACTAAAGAGTTTCTGAATGTTGTTGTAGGGTAGAATGTCATTCCCGAGTAGCAGAGCAGTGTTCAGTAGAGGTTTGGGCACAGACGGAAATGTTCTGTCCTGTATGATGGGCACCAGTCACATGTGACTAGTGGGAGACTGGAATGTGGCTAGGAGGACTGAGAAAAGGAGCTTTATCCATTTATTCACTCATTTACTCACTCACTTTCTTGCTTGAGATGGGGGCACACTGTGCAGTGCAGGCTGGACTTGAACTCATGATCCTCCTTTCTCAGCCTCCTAAATGCTGGGATTACAAGTATGCGCCACCATGCCTGCCAGGAAATGAACTTTAAATTTTATTAGACTTTAATTACTTTGTACATCCATGTGTGAGTAGGGGCTACCATGTATTATTGTCATAATAGTGATATTATTGTTAATGATGGAGTTGTGTTTTGCTCATTTGAGAGAACAAAGCGCTAAGGATGCTTGAATATTTAACGCAAAAATAAATGGTTTCCAGGTGCTTTCCTTCTTTAGAACACTACTTCACAGACAAAACCTTTTATGACTACTATGTGAGCACATTGCTCTGACCTGTTTTACCATAGTTGATGTCTTATGGGTGACAGGTGTACAGATGGATGGCTGTAAAATATGGTCACTGATTTACTTCAGCATACAGTGTTTCTCAATATTTTCATCTGTAGCATGTAGGCCTAATGTTGGATAAAATTTTACAAATTAGAAGGCTTATCTCTATCCCTACATTTGTTTAATTCTAAATCACAACTTAAAAATAAGTTTTTAGTTTAGAACAATACATTACCTTTCTTGTATCTTCTTCCCTCGTAAATGTCTGTGTTACTGTCATGGACTATTAATAGTTTACTAAGTCAAAGTATGGGCTGGGATTTAGCTCAGTTGGTAGAGTGCTGCACTGCAGTCTCTGAGGTCCTGGGTTCGATTCCCAGCACCACAAAAATGGGAAAAGGATGTGGCCACCCACTCCCTAGGCAATCCGGAAACAATCTGCCACTGAAAACCCTATGAGGGTCGCTATGAGTCGGACTTGACTTGATGGCACCTAACAACAACAACAAGTAAAAGTAGGGAGACACCTCCCTAAGTTTGTGGTCTCCAAATAGTTTTGATCATGACATCCCTTCAATAAAAAAAAATTTGAGAATACATTGCCAAAATATATAGGCTTATTTATAAATTATACATATACATACATATATATTAGCTGTATAAAGACTACACAACATAGCAATGTCTACAGAAATAAACTATGGTTGGATCTATTTAAAAATAAAAATAAAGGTTTTAATATTTTTCTTCCTCCTAAGTGCATTGCCAGGCACCCAGTTTATTGATGTGAAAGGAATGTGACACATCTAAAGCTGGGTCACATGTTTAGAAAAATATAATTACTCATGAATGGGCTGGGATTTAGCTCAGTTGGTAGAGCGCCACTCTGCAGTTTCTGAGGTCCTGGGTTTGATCCCTAGCACCACAAAAATGGGAGAAGAATGTGGCAATCCACTCGTGAGGTAATCCCAAAATAATCAGCCATTGAAAACCCTATGAGGGCTATGAGTTGGGCACGACTTGATGGCACCTAACAATAATTACTCATGAAGGCAATTTCAAATATACACACTTACCATAACCATGTCTTCACAAACAGTGTTTAGGATTTCTTATTTGGATTTTAAAAAGCAGAACATACTATGTTAGTTTAAAAAAGAAAAAGAGCCAAGTGTGGTGGCACTCACCTGTCATCCCAGCAAGTTGGGAGGCAGAGGCAGGAGGATCCCAAGTTTGAGGCCAGAGGTAGCCTGCATAATTTAGCCAGACTCTGACTCAAAATATAAAAAAGGGCTGGGCATGTAGCCCAGTGGTAGAGCACATGCAAAGTACGTGTGAGGCCCTGGGTTCAACCCCTGAGAACCGCAAAAGTAAATTAATTAATTAATTAAAAAATAAAAATAAATTTAAAAAGAAAAAGAAAGCAATTTAAAATAGAAACTGTATAGATACCCTTAAATGCAAAGTTAGTTGGAAATACTTCCAGGCCAGTGCATTGTGAAATTAGAAAAAAAGATATTAAATAATTGTGAATCTTCATCTTGGACACACATTCACTTAATCATTTGAAATTAATCATAATTTTGTTTGGCATAAGCTTTTTACATTTTCTTTTTTATTAATTGGATTTGTGTTTACTTAAGAATTTATACAATTTATTTACATTTGGCATTTCAAGGATTCTTACAAATTGCATATTTGAATTGCATAGCAAATTGTGTGTGTGGATAACTCCTAGAGAAAATCTGTTTAATCTTTCTTAAGTGGACATTCAGACCACATTTTTTGAGTAATAGCTAACTCTGCATTTCATTTTCTTACTAGATTAGCTATAATCATATCTTTTGGTTTAAATACACCAACCTTAATTTTTTATTGTAGTGGCCTGATTTCTTTCTAAACCTAATTACTTCTTATATTTATATGTAGTTTAGTAGTACACGTCATAATAGTTTACAAAGTAAGATAGTGCTAAAATGCTCATAGAGAAAGACAAATTTCTTGCCCCTTTCCTTTGCAACTGCTAGTTGTATTCCTTCAAAAAAATAAAAAATAAAAATAAAAAACATTAAATTTTTTTTTCAGTTTTTTCTTATGGTATTTAATTTTCCCATTGTGACAGTTAAAGCTTTAGTTTTCTTATTCCTGTTCTTCCCTATCTACCATCCTGCCAATATAATGATAGCATGATTGGGGGTTAAATTGATATCCAGTGTTTATATTATTACCACTGTATTTATTGTTCAGTGTTGATTACCTTTCCTTTCTCATAGACATCTTTGTTTTCCTTAGAGTTAATAATTGCTTTCCTTTTTGTTTGTATTCCTAGTTTTTACGTACCTAGCATTATTTATTCCCAGATCTTCCATGATTGCCAAGCACATGGCTAGGCAGGGAGGTAGGGACTGCAGACGCCTCTGTTCCCTTTCTTCTTGCGTATTACCCCTAACAACTACTTCCACTTTTGTTTCCCTGGACACCCTGTTCCCTGTAGCTACTTGCTGCAATGTATACTGAATCTCATTTTAGGTCCTAGGCTTCACCATTGTCCTGGAACTTTCATCTGCTCCTCTCTGATTGGAGCCTCTGTTTCTTATATCCTGTGCCTTTCTCTTTAACTCTTCTGCATGTTCTAGTATTTTCCTAAGAGTGCTCAGAGAGTCATATTTTCTGGATGTTTCGTGCTACGAAATGTTTTTATGAGACTGTCATTCTTCACCCTCATTCTTGATTGGATGTTATTGTCCTTCCAAATTTTGACATCATTCCATCAGTTTTCATTTCGCTGTTAGGAAACCTATTGCTACTGTCATTCCCATCACTGGACACAGGAGCAGTCTTCTCCTGGGTGCCTGCACCTGCTGCCTTGGATGGCTGTAGTAAGTGTGTTTGGACCAGGGATGGTCTCTAGGCCTGACCCTTACATCCCTGGTCCTAGGAAATTGTCCTGTGTTCTTTCTTTGCTGCTCTTCTCACACCTGCTTTTCCTGTTTCACTTCCTAGAATTCCTGCTGGTCTTAGATGTCGTCGTTGTTAGGTGTCATCAAGTCAAGTTTGACTCATAGCGACCTTCATAGGGTTTTCATTGGTTGGTTGTTTTTCAGAATTATTTTGTGAGTGGGCTGCCACGTCCTCCCATTTTCGCAGTGCAGAGCATCGAACTCAGGGTCCTCAGCGAGAGCAGAGCAGCACTCTACCAACTGAGCTAAACTCCAGCCCTGTTACTTCTAGGTCAGAGGCTAATTAAACAAAGATGGAAGGAAAAGCATCGTATGTTTTAAATAATCTCATTTAAAAGCTAATTCTTGATTTCCATCTCTTTATCTCTTTATTGTGTGTCAGCTATTTTCAACTCTTTCAGTCATTCTATTGAATATTTGCCGGCAGCTGTACCACTGTGGCATCTGATCCCATCAGATCTCCAAAACTAAGCAGGGTTGGGCCTGGTTAGTACTTGGATGGGAGACCACCTGGGAACACCAGGTGCTGTAGGCTTGGGAGAAGGACCTGACAACCCACTCCCAAAAATCAATCCACCATTGAAAACCCTATGAATATCAGAGACACACTGACAATAGTGTTTCACCTGTTGTACCTTGGGTCATTATGAGTCGGACACTGACTCAACAGTGCCTAACAATAACAGCAACGTTAAATATTTAATTTTTTATCATGCTTTTTGTGCTCCACATATTTCTTTGTGTTCTTTTTTCCACTCCTGTGGAATCCTGCTTTTATTCCCTCAGCATAATCTAGGCTTTTATTTTCCTGGGGCAACCTGAATTGTTTTCTGTATTTTCTGGGTTTGTCTTTTCCCCACCCTCTTAGTTGTACCTCTTTGTCCTGCTGGATATGTTCACCCACTGGGTGGCCTCCAAGGCTATCTTCCGAGGCTTGACCTTTGGGCTAGGCCCCTGCCTATGTGATGGCCCTGGGCTCTGTGGCATTCCTGTCCTGGGGGTGAGACTCCGCCCTGTGAGGCACCTGCTTTTATCATCCAGAAACTCTGGAGAGTAACTGGCCCTCTGCTGCAGTGAGTGGGTCTCATCCACCCTCTGCCTAGCAGCACTGCAGAGAAAACTCCTTCCCTCTGTGTTGGCAAGGCATGGAGAATTAGAGGCAATAAATGCATATAATCAGTCCACCTTTGACTCCCAGCTGGGAAGGCTAGATACATTATTAATTCCGTACATTGGACTTCACAAAATATCCCATTCTTTTTTGTTTTGTTTTTTGTTGTTCATTTGTTTTGTTTTTTGAGACAGGGTCTCACTAAATTATGCAGACTGCCTCTGGTCTCAAACTTTCGATCCTCCTTCCTCTGCCTCCTGAGTCACTGGGATGACAGATGTGCACCACTGCATCTAGCAATATCCCATTCTTATGTTGACTTTCCAACTTTAAAAACACTTCCTGCTTGCACTCAAGTTGTACTGGGCTCCTTTTCCCTAGAAAAAAGTTACTTTGTTTTACAAGAAAAGCAAACGTTTGTTTTTCTCTTCCCTGCCCTGCCCATCCTTGCCATTCTGCTCAATCTTACTATTATTTATCAAAATTCTCCATTTAGGAGTTATTGAATTTAGAAATTACTTTCAATGTTCAGAACATTTTAGTATAAGCAAAGCAGTATTCTCCTTGTTTTAAACAAAGACACAGGTATAAATCTCAGGACAGAATTTTGTCCTAGTCTGGTTTTTCTCTACTAAAGCCATCATACGGCTGGACTGTAGCTCAGTTGGTAGAGCACTGCTCTGCACTCTCTGAGGATCCGGGTTCAATTCCCAGCACCACAAAACATAAGGACATGGGAATCCATTCCTGAGGCAATCTGGAAACAATCAGCCATTGAAAACCCTGGGAGGGTCCCTTGAGTTGGACTCGACTCCATGGCATCTAACAACAACAACAACAATTGATATGACCCTGTCATTTTTAATAAGTATAAAATGATTTTATGACAGGTAATTCCCAGAGATCTTATGCTACTTGTTAAAATATTTTAAATATAATAGTGCAGAGTATTTTTTCAGTATCTAGGACTACTGACAAAATTCTGACCATTAGACTCCTTAGGAGGGATTACAGTTAAATTAAAATCTTATGGCAGTAGCTAATTGTATAAAATTGGAACTAGGTGTATGAAATTCCCCTATTTCAGGATGCTGTAGTAAGGCTGCAGTTCCTAAAGCCCATGAAACAGGCTGGCTTCGGTGGGTGTGAAAGCTTCTCACCACAGAGGGGCAGCCTTGGGATGTTTTCTTTATTTTTTCTTTTCCTGTGCTGCTGTTGCTGTTAGGTGATGTTGAGTCCAGCCTAACTCATGGCGACCCTCATAGGGTTTTCAATGGCTGATTGTTTCCACGTTGCTACCGGAGTGGTTTGCCACGCCCTTCTTCCCTTTTCCCATGCTAGAAGGTTTATTTACTTCCAGAAGAGCAGGACAGAATTGCCAAAGGATGTTTAAGAGGCACAGGAAAAAGTGTATTAAAAACGGGACCAGAAAAAATAAAAAAAGACCTTAGCGAAACTAAAATTTCCTTCTTTTCATTTTTCTCAATGTAGATTAATTAAATGTTTAAAATTCAGGGAAGTTTGCAGTCTTTATTTATATTAAGCTGGCTGGAGTTTGCTGTCATGAAAAATCAGAGTAGAAAGTACTAACATATTTGTCATCGTTGTTAGGTGTTATGGAGTTGTGTCCAGCTCATAGCGATCCTCATAGGGTTTTCAATGGCTGATTGTTTCAGGATTGCTTCGGGAGTGGATTGCCACATCCTTCTCCCATTTTTGAGGTGCTGGGAATCGAACTTGGAACCTCAGACTGCAGAGTGGTGCTTTACCAACTGAACTAAATCCCAGTCCCACTAACATGTTTAGTATGCATTTCTTTACAAATGTTATCTATTTTGAATGTCTGTATTTTACTGGAAAGACTATCTATTTTAATGACATGTGTCATAACACAGGTCCAGGTCATCCTCCTGAGTCTATTTGCAGGGAATAGACCCTGACTTGGTGTCAGACTGGACAAAGCACAAAGTGTGCCCTAAATGCTGCCCCTGCCAAGTATCATCCTCATTGTGCCATCACATTACAAAATGACTGTGGAGGGAATTGGGCAAAATGAACTTACCCTCAAAACCACCATTTCATATTCTTGGCCTTTTCAAATACTTACATTTGAATGTAAACTTTTCACGTTCCCTTGCCTCCTCTGCTCCAAAATCAAAAAGAACAGAAAAGATAATACAAAACTCACTCAGTTATGGATAATATTCTCAGACATGCATGAGCTTTTTTGACTCAGGAGGTCGGTCACATGTTCATCTTGCAAGCAAACAGCCTGTGCCTATTTGTATTTGTCCAGTGATATTTGACTGCTGCTAATGGTAATAAGAAGGGCATACTTGATTCAATGTAACATTTATCAAAGGTTGGAATACTCATCGAATGCCACTGTATAGCAGGTATTGCAGGAACAGATGAAAAATAAAAAGCCAGGGCTTCTGCCCTGAGCACACAGTCTCATGGAGGCTTTTAATTACTCACTCAGCAAGTATTCTATGAGCTGATGCATCCTGCAGTGAGCAAGGCAAGCCTGGAAGACACAGCACCCATTTTCATGGAGCTTATGCCCATATTGCAGATGGTAAGGGTTAGGATGTACATGCAAAGTACTGTTGTATTAGTCAGGATGGGCCAGGCTGTGCTGTGGTAACAAGTAATGTGAAAGTCTCAGCAGCTGAAAACAGTGGCAAGTAATACCCCATGGGACAGACGCAGGTGTGGGCTGTACTTGTATGTCTTGTGAGCTAAGAATGGTTTTTATTATTTATAAAGGGTTGTTAAAAAAAAAAGAAGAAGAAGAAGCAGATGTAACAGAGACCATATGTAACCCACAGAGCCTAAAGTCTTTACTATCTGGCCCTTGGCAGGGAAAGTTTGTTGAACCCTGACTTAAAATGACAACATTTGTATCCTGCTAGTGCAATATGTCTACTGTAGGTCAGTAGAGGAACTGTACTCAGGGATGCAGAGCACCTGAAGCTGCTTCAATCTTTGCTTCCCCATTGCAGAGGCAAGAAAGAGACCATGGCCAGCCATACCTTGGCTCTGTAAACTTCTGTCACATGTTGTTTCTGGTCAGATTTTGCTAGTCAAAGAAAGTCACGTTTAGCAGTGTCTGGATGCATTCCTCCCCAGAACGCTGGATGCACCCAGAGAGAATCTGGGTGAATAGTTACATGGTCTGTCATCACCACCAAGCTCAAGGGAAATGTGAGCAGCTCTGCCTTAGGGATCTTTGGGTGCAGAGTCAGGTAGGAAGGTGAAGCAACCAAAGCAGGGCACAGCAGGTGCACAGGATCAGAGCTGGGGAGTATCATGCATCTGGGTTCTACAAGAATCAGGAGCCCTTGTGGGTGGGGAGGTTGGACAGTGCCCTTTGGTCAAAGAATTCCCTTCAGAGATTATTCACACTCAAAATGATGTGATCATATTTGGGAGGTAGGAGGATAACTTTTTTTTTCCATTAAAGAAGTTAATCTTTTCTTAAAATATTCTAAAGAATAAAATGTGGGGAACACTCTTGTTTTGCATATTTAATTTCAATAAGAACAGAACTCTAAAAACTTACCATTGAATATGTTTTTTTTTCTCCCTTTATTGGTAAGTGGTGGTAGGGTACAAAGTAATACAGCATTGGCTTTCTCCATTATGCAACTTTTGCTTAATGCTCAGTCCCAAATCACTGCTGAATTATTACATCACTTTTGGTTACACTTTTGTCGATTTACAAGGTTTATGAAACCTTATGACTAATATGTAGTAAAACTCAAATGCATATTTGGGTTATATTCCCCTATTTTTCCAATGTATTCATGAAGTTGTTTCGTTTACATTGAGATTACCCTCTCCCCCATTATCCTTGTACATTGATTCTACAGGAGGGTAATTATAATGGCAGGTGAGGGCACATGTCTTGGAAGTCCCACCAACAGACACTCTGTTTAGAAGGTGCTTCATGGCTGGGTTCTGACAGCCAGGCTAGCAATAGTCTGTGCCATGAGAATGGGGTGTGGGGAGTTGAGCAGGTCAAGGAGGCTGGCCATGGCCTAGGCCTTGCTGTCTTGCACTCCAGGATCCTCAGCAGATTGGCTTCTGGTCCAGATGTTTGCTATCTCATTGTTACAAAGAGACTACCTGACCTCCAGGCATCATTGCCAAACTCAAAGACAGGAAGCAGGGCAGCTGCTAGGGTCAGAACAACAATGAAGACCAACAACAAAATCCTGTTCTTCCAATGGCTGTCCCCTTTGCTTTTATTAATAAAGAAAATCCTTCAAAGAGAGTTCTCTTACATACTGTTGGGCTAACCAATCCTGTGGTCCCTTCTGGCTGTAAGGGAGACTTCCAGCCTCTCCCACAGGAGACAGAACAGGGAGCTGGGCTGACCAATCTGCTTTGGAGAGCCAGCCCACAATACTTACCACCAAAGCCTGTGGCAATGGTCCAGGAAAGACAGGATGTGGGTTTTGGGTATTACAGCAGAAGACGAGGCTATGGAAGAGGGAGTAGATTCAGCAGTTATTTGGGACCCAGCATTAAGAAGATTTGGTGCTCAGTTAATGGAGAGTGAGGTATGAGAACCATCGTGAAGATTCAGAGGTTGTGAAGATGGTCATGCAACTGGCAGGAGCTGGACAAGGGAATTTAAAGGATAAGGGTCTGGATATACTCAGTGTAACAGAATCCTTCACGTGGCTCCCTATGGCAGAAAATGTCAAGTTAGTTTCCTGACAGTACCCAAGGCGCCTTCCTCATTATTAGACAGGACCTGTTACAAAATGGCACCTTCCTATAAGGTGGTGCCTTCTTCTACCCATTATGCCCTAGTCCTCAAAAAGGCCACCAAAACCTAACTCAAAATCTGCCCTGGAGCCAGCAACTTATGACTACTTCCTTTTCCCTCTTCCAGCCTATCAGAACCCTCTATGTACCTGCTTCCTACCTATCCTGATGTGAAATGTCAATCACTCCTTTCCCTTCCCACCTAGAGCCCATAAAAGCCTCACCCCTTCCTCTCCCGGTGGCTGCTCTTTCCTTTGTTAGAGACAGTGCAGGCAGCTTCTCCAAAATAAAGGTCTGCTAGAGTTTACCCATTTTTGGCTTCTTACCTGACACACATGATCTGCTGCTAGCCCGTGGCTCTGGCTTTTTGTTCTGAGGAGATCAGGCTGGGGTGGAATCCCTCTGGGACTTCCTCCACACCACCTCTTCTGCCTGGTATTCCCTGCCTCTCCTCCTGTGCTCAAGCCAAAGGCCCTTCCTCTAGGCAGCATCTTTACATCCACATCTAATGCCCCTGTGCCTGGCTTCCCTCTCTCACAGCACACAGGACATAGTGTTGAGATGTTGGCTCCCTGCCATCTCCTCCTTGAGCTAAGGGAAACTGATTCCCTTGACTTTGTTTCTGTGATGTTGTTGTTGTTGTTAGGTGCCATCGAGTCGGTATCCGACTCATAGCGACCCTCTGTACAACAAGGGAAACACTACTGTCAGTGCTTCTCTGCTGTGCATAGGGTTTTCAATGGCAGATTGAATATTGGGAGGGGGTTGCCAGGTCCTTCTCCTAATCCTACAGCTTCTGGTGTTCTCAGGTGGTCTCCCATCCAGGTGCTAACCAGGCCCAACCCTACTTAGCTTCTGGGATCTGACGGGATCAGATGCCACAGACCTACAGCTGCAGGCCGTTTCTCTGATAGCAGTTAATAAATATTTCTTGACTAAATTGATAGAACAATGAATGAAGAAATGAATGAATGAACAGGCAAATGAACAAAAACACATCCAGGCAGAAATATTCAGAAGACGTGTATAAACTGGGGACCCAGATGGAGGTGATCCCTGAGTTAAATCCTGCGAGAGAAGCATATTTAATGAAGGAGTTGCTTCTTTCATAGTCATATCACATTATCATCTCTGATAAAGAATGATTATTGTTCAGTGCCATTGAGTTGGGTCCGAGTCATAGCAACCCTATGTACAACAGAGTGAAACACTCTACAACACTGTGCCATGCCCAGCACTATGTTACTGCTTCTCTGCTTTTCATAGGGTTTTCAGTAGCTGATTGTTTTGGGAGTAGACTGCCATGTCCTGTTTAACGGAGGAGTTTAGGATAATGGGGGAAGCAGGGCGTGTGGATGAGTAAAGGTGCCCCCAGCCCTGCTGTCATCTCAGCAAACAGTAACCCAAGGGGAAGGTTTTGCTCTCCTGAGTGCCACCAAAGGTTGAGAAATCTATTCGATAACTCTTGCATTGCTAGGATCATTGGTGTTTTGATTTTGTTTTTAAAGAGGATTAGAGGATTTTGATTGTTATTGGTTGGCTAACCTACTGCTGAGAAATCTGTGTCACTATAAGAAGAATGAATTAATGTTGTACCTGGGACATAGAAATCAGAGTCCTTATATGCTTATTATTCATACACCTGTAAAATATCTTGGCCAAATACATTAAAATGACTCTTTCTGGCCTTTGTTGGTCTCTTGACCTACCTTGCTTTCATCCTGTTTTCTGGTTTACCTCCGAATAAGCAGATACAGCATCTATTTGAGTGTGAGTTGGCAGCAAACTTTGAGTACTCTTTATCTATTTATCATTTTAATTAATTTTTGTTTTTGAGACAGGGTCTGTGTAGCCCAGGCTGGCCTTGAACTGATGGTCCTCCTGCCTCAGCTTCCCGAGTGCCAGGATTACGGGTGTGTGCCCTGGTGCCCATCTTTGAGCACTCTTAAAATGCTACATAATATCGAGTCATTGGGGTTACATACCTCATAGAATCTGCTGTGACAAGGGTAGCCATGGGGTATTCTCAGTCAGCATATTGCCCTCATGTTGCTGAGAAAGGAAGAATATTTTCTGTTAAGTCCATCACAGTTGCTTTATATTGGTATTGCACTTAATAAAATAAAGAGGAAATACTGAAAGAAATTCCCTCAGATCCAATTTCTGAAATATTTAAAAAGTTCTCCCCCCTTTGGCATGTATATTAGTCAGGTGAGTGTCTTAGCACAGAGATAGGACCAACAGGAACCACGAGAGGGGATTTATTAGGGGATGGGTGCATGCGACCTTGGAGACTGAGAGGCCCGGTGATAAGTCGTTTGTAAGCCAGAGAACAGGGAAGTGGCCTCAGTTTAGGACCAGAAGCCTCAGAACCAGGGAATCAAGGGTGCATCCCCTAGTATAAAGCCAAAGTCCTGAGGGCAGCTGGTGCCAAGTCCAGAGTCCAAAGAACCTGGACCTCTGATGCCCAAGGGCCAGAGAAGGGCACTGTGAAGGGGACGGACAGAGGGAGTCCTGATTTCCTGCTGCTATAATAATGGGGCCCTGAGCACTTCTACTTAACCTTGGAACTACGTGTGTGGAGCCCCATTATTCCAACTAATGTTGTTAGGTGCTGTCAAGTGGTGTCTGACTCATAGTGACCCTCATAGGCTTTCAATGGCTGACTGTTTTGGGATTGTCTCCGGAGTGGATTGCCACGTCCGTCCTTCTCCCATTTTTGTGGTGCTGGGAATCAAACCCAGGACCTCAGAGACTGCAGAGCAGTGCTCTACCAACTGAGCTAAATCCCAGCCTCATTCAAACTAATAGGGAGTATTAACAACCCCACGTTGAAAAATGATTTCAGAGGGGTCATTTAGTAAGGACACCATTTTCCCCAGAATGCCTTCATCTGTTGATGGGTGCCCCAGAGTGAGGAGATGTTTGTGGTGTTACCTAGAGGGTGGAAAGCACTCTTGCAGCAGGCATTGGTGTTGTCCAGCCCCACACGCACTGCCACTGAAGGCTGGAAATAGCAACGCTCATGAGGAGACCCACCTTCCCTTGCCTCACTCTGGTCAAGGCTGCATGAGGAAGGAGGTTCCTAAGCCATGACAAGTGGCCCTTCCTATGCCAAGAGACTCACTCTAGATGCACTTAGCGTGCCGTCTCTTCAATCAGAAATGACAATATTGTAAACAGCTGAACTTCCTCTGAGGGTGTGTCAGAAGGAGTTTGGGGGACAGAGATTAGACATTGGAGTGACTTCAGGGGAGGAAGTGTCCCTAGAGCAGGCCTCTGTTCAGGGAAAACTCTCTGAGATCTTTCTGGAAAGGTCCTTCCTGTGCCCTTGAAGTCCTGCCCTGAGAAGGTATAACTGGGGATCCCCTTGCCATAGGCACCTGTAACTGAGGCAGAGGGGAGGGCACAGCTGTAGACAAGGGGGGCTGCTGGGCTTTATTCCCCACAGCCTGCTCCGCCAGGTGCTCCAGCAGGATAGAGGGAGTCAGTGGATCCTTCCCTGAGATCCTCAGTGGCTTTCATTGCTGTCATTTTACTCAGGGAAGTCGTGCTTCTGAAGATAAAAGTCTCACCTGGCTTTGAAGGAAAAGAGCAGTCAGTCACCCAGAGCTACAGAGCGTGTCCTGGGGGATAAGAGGCTTTATATCTATTATGTCACCCAGCACGCGAAGGTGGATTTCCACTGTGCGGATGATGGAAAGGCTTGGTGAGGCGAGAAATCCTGCTTACTTCCCCTAGCAGTACCAGGAGAGATCCACGTCTACTCGTGGAACTCGCCCCATACCCAGGTCAGTTTATGGCCTTCCCTCTAGGGAGCCGTTTCAGGTCTAGCAAAAGGCACGTTGGAGGGGACCAAGGTGCTCATCGTCTCGGGCTGTGCAGGACAAGTCCCTTTGTTGGAGTGGACAATCTAAGTGGGGCAGTGATGAGAGCGCTCAGCCTGTGAGTCTGGCTGTGGGGTTTTGCATGGTCTGGCAATTCTCCCACCCCCTCTACTCTCCTGCCTGCTGGCTTTCTCTCATTTCCTCAGCTGAATGTGTTTAGTTGCACATGTAGGTTCCTTTGCCTGTCTTCTCCACTCTGTCCTCTTATCCTGTTGTTGTTAGGTGCTGTCGAGTCAGGTCTGACTCACGGTGATGCTATCTATGTACAACAGAATGGAACACTCCCAGACATTGTGCTATGCCTGGCAGTATTGTCAGTGCTTGGCTGCTACTCATAGGGTTTTCAGTGGCAGATTGTTTCAAGAGTGGATTGCCAGGTCTTCTCCATAGCTTGTAGCACCTGGTATTCCCAGGTGGTCTCCCATCCAAAGGACGAACCAGGCTGACCCGGCTTAGCTTCGGAGATCAGGTGGGGTCAGATGCCAGGGTGCTGTGCTGCAGGCCCTCTTATCCTAGTTAACTTCTCTTCTCCTTTATATATGAACACAATCACCATTTTGTGACAGAGGCTTTTCCTGATCAACTGTTTCCTTTACAATGACTCTCATATCATCATTCATCCACATGAGCTTTGTAGATCTTATCAAACAGTAAACGGACATTGGTTTTTGTTTAATATGCATCTCCACAGGCTGGGGGTTAGCCCAGTGGGTAGAACGCTGCTCTGTACTCTCTGAGGACCCAGGTTTGATCCCCAGCACCACAAAAATGGTAGAAAGATGTGGCAATCCACTCCCAAAGCAATCTCAAAACAATTAGCCATTGAGAACCCTATGAGGGTCACTATTAGTTGGACATAACTCAATAGCACCTAACAACAACAACAACAACAACAACAACAACAACAACAACAACAACATGCATCTGCATGGTAGTTCCTGAGGACTATGACAATATAGATGGTATCCGGCCTAGTTATCATCTTATCTTTCATATCTAGCACAGTGTCTGGAGCTGAGTGACTTAATGAAAATCCTAAAGGCCAGATAAGACAGCTGGAAACTTTATAAGAAATAGCAATCAGAAGAGCTTCTGGTGCATGTGTACGGGCCTACAGCAATGAAGGCAGGGTTGGTGGGTTGTCCATTGCTAGGGGCCTGTGGCATGGACTAGAGGGAAAGACCCTCAAAGGAAGTGCACCTAGCTTGTCTTGGGAGGAGGGAGAGCGTGGGCTCCAGCACATTTAAACTATATTGTCACAGGAATCAAAAGAAAGCTTCAGATACAAGAGCTAGTGAGGGAATGAATATTGAGGTGAGAAAGAGAAGGCAGAGATTTCAAACCCAGGACATGGGTGAAGAGTAGCTGCTGTGTGCATCAATGGGGCACCCCAGACAACTGGGCCCAACGAACTGAGTCTCGAGTGGGAAATGGCAGGTGCTTTATAGGACCAGAGGTGAAACCCCAGATGAAGGCTGAGACTTTGTGGCCAGGCTGTGAATTTGGGAGTTCCTGACAATCATATGAGGTGCAAACGCATCCGATCAGCAAGCTCTCTGTGCAGGGGGACAGCATGCCTTCCAGCCATACTTTGTCGTCACGTTCCTGGAGCAGTTGCTTGCAAAGCCCCCATGTCAGATTTACAGGCCATTTTTAAAAACCCAGAGTAGCTGAGTGATGTGTGCAATGTCACAGAGAGAGCAAAAGCCAGAGCGACCATCTAGGGACTTCACCAGAGACTGGACTTTTTCACTTGAAGCCTGACAGCTGCAGTCTGCAGTGTAAATGTTCTAGTTTTTAACATTTCCTGTATCAGTTGTTCCAGCAAAGTTTTTGTTAACTCTAGTTTTTTTTTCCCATAGCAAGCATTCTGTAAAATGCCTTCTGTTGCCATCTTTCAATTCCTGTTTATAGCAAATGAATGCTTTAACGACCAGTTTCTGAAACAAAACATTTTCTCCAAAAATGGTCCTAAGTGAGGAAAGAGTATTAGAAATATTTCCTATTACTTCCAGTCTTCCAAATGGTGAAGCAATATTAGTTTTTTTCTCTCTTTAAGAATACTTCTCCACCATCTGTGTTCTTCTGGACATCTGTCCCAGTTTCTGCCATTGTGTAAATTAACTGGAGTGAATAAAATCAATGTGACTCTCCTTAGTTTTTTCCTTCAAAATCAATGGAATTTTTATAAAAGTAAAATGATTTTTATATAGCATTACAGCTAAATGTCACAGTATTACTTTAGTTTTTAACTTGGCCGAGGTTTATGGGTGCTAAAATCATAGTGAGCGTGCTAAAATTATTGAACTACTATGTTATTTATTTTATGTAGTGATTGCTTAATTTTACATTTTAACTAATTTTTCTCATACATGATAGAGGAAAAGAGGGACCACAGCAAGTTATCTTGCTTGTGAATAGTTGGTAATAGATGTCACACTGAAGATGAAGGTGTGCCTGACTCATGCCATGATATTTTCAGTCACATCATATGCTTGAGAAAGCTGGACAGTGAATAAGGGAGATAGGAGAAGAACTGATGCTTTTGAATTATGGTACTGGAGATTAATATTGAATATACCATGGAATGCCAAAAGAACCAAAAAATCTATCCTAGAAATGCAACCAGAGTTCTTGGAAGCAGGGATGGCTAGACTGTGTCATGTTGTCAGGAAGGACCAATCCATGGAGAAAGGCATCATGTTTGAGCGAGTTGCAGGTCAAAAAAGAAAAAGGAAGACCCTCAGCTGGATGGATTGACACAGTGACTACAACAATAGGCTTACACATGAAGATTGTGTGCATGGCACAGTGTTGGGGAGCATTTCATTCTGATGTATATAGAGTTACTATGAGTTGGACTTGGCTTAATAGCACCTAACAACAATAACACAGTTCATTTTACTTAGCCTTTTAATATGTCCTGTCTGTGAGGGGTATGACGAAATGAAGAGGAAAGACAGGTAGATGGATAATCATGCACATATAGCTGTATACATACATCAAAAGGGATGTCTACCAATCTGCAGTGCTAAGCAATGCAAAGGCCTTGCTGCTGTGGATATTGCATATTATTTGGGACTAATGGACCCTAAACAAATGCTGGGTCCATCAATCAAGAAGTAGATGAGATAAAAGTGATAAAGCAATTTCAGACGAGATCAGGCGCGTTCAGGGTGGTATGGCCGTAGACAATAAAGCAATTTCAAATAATGACACACACTATGAACTAAGTGCAACATAAGAGTGTCGAATTAAGGGTCAAGTTTCTGACAGTGTGCATTAGAAAGACCACTCTGAAAACCCAGGCCATGCATGGTCCGATAGGCCTAGTAGGGGTTTGCCTTTTCTTCTCCATATTTGTGAGAAGTCTTCATGGAATTTTAACCTTGTAAATGGTGACATCTACTCTAGATTTTTAAAGATGATTTTGGGTTCAATATGGAGAATTATAATTTGGGTGGAGGTGGAAGCAGGGCGGCTGTTTAGGGCAGTTCAGTAGCTCTGATGAGAGGTGCTGGTGGCATGCACTAGTTGTATTCACGGTCTCTGACTGGGTCATAAATTCCCCAACATTTAGTAGCTTAAAACAATCACAAGTTTCTCACAGTCTGTGGGCAGAGAGTCCAGGGGCCGCTCAGCTGGGTGACTCTGGCCCGGCATCTCTTGAGGCTGAAGTCAGGCTGCCATCAGGCCACACCATGGGAAACTGCACAGGGCTGGAGGGTCGTGTGGGTTTCTAGGAGGCTTGGCTGCAGCCGCGAGGCGTCTGGCTTTGGGGGCCTCAGCCTCCTGCCTCTTCCCTGTGGACACTTGTCCTCTAGGGTACTCTTTCCCTTGTGGCATCTTCAGGAGACAGCCCGGACAGCTTCCTGGGACAAAAGCTGCTGCTTCTGCTGGCCTCAGTGAGCAGAGACAGAGTGCGAGACAGGACGCAGAGGTCACTCTGTAACCTGGTGTCTCATCACTCTTGCTATCTGGTGTCCATCAGCCAGGATTTACCAAATACAGCCCCCACGCGAGAGGAGGAAAATTAAGATTTGCCTGTTGGCGGGAGGATTTCATAATTTGCAGACGTGTTTGCAGAACCACCAGGCAGAGGAGGAGGTGACTCAGACTTTGGGAGAGATGAGACTGAAGCCCAGCGTGTGGGGCCTGGCATTCAAGTGCTGCAGGATGGAGCTTGTAGCAGAAAGCACCTCCCTGAGGAAGCCAGCCTGGGGTGCTTTGGACCAAGCTGAAAAGCTGCTGTGGGACCGGCTGGGCTGGCAGGCAGGACAGCGGGACCTTCTGCGGAGCCTGCCTGTGGGGTGCTGGGAGACAGCTGAGCAACCGGCATTAGACCTGTAGGAAGCAGGGTAGATGCAGACAGTGTCTCAGGGATGCCCTCAGAAGTGACCACCTAGGCTTCCTGCTCACCATGTGGTGCTGAGGAGCCTGGAGCAAGCACACAGGGCGTGGAGGAGAGAAGCCCATGGCAGGCTTCTGGAAATCAGCATCCCCCACTGACAAAGCTTTCCGTGGAGCTTTCCATGCAGGGCCCACTCCAGCATCAGAACGCAGGCAGTGGAAGGTGAGTTCGAGGGTGGGAGGTAACAAATTTGCAAGTACAGGAATTGGGAACTAAGTACCTAGGTCAACGATGATACCATTGACTAAGGCAGGGAACCAAGGAGGAGGTGTTTGTGGTGGAATCAAGAATCCTCTTTTAGGTGTGTTAATTTGGAGGTTCCTAGGAGACATTTAGCCTACAGCTCTACCACCCTGCCGTCCAATCTTGTCAGATCTTGGAAGCAAAGCAGTATCAGGCCTGGTTAATCCTTGGATGGGAGACTACCTGGGAATGCTGAATGCTGTAGACTTGGGAGAAGAACCTGGCAGCCAACTCCCCAAAATAATCAGCCATTGAAAACCCTGTGAATAGCAGAGAAGCACTGACATAGTGCCAGGCATGGCGCAGTGTTGAGTAGTGTTTTGTTCTATGGTACATAGGGTTGCTATGAGTCTGACTTGAGGGCACCTAACAACAACTACAGGAGACATTGAAGTGATAGTATTGATTCTCCAGGTGAATGTATAAATCTAGTGCTGGGTTCAGGCGCAAGCTGTTTTTAACAAATTGTACCAGAACAACTGGAAATTCCTATGGAAAATTAGAACCTCAACTTGTATCTTGTGCCAGTATTAGTCCATTTATACCACTGAAAGAGAATATCACAGACTGTCTATCAGTTACTGTTGTGTAGTTGTGACTGCAGTACCTGAGAAATGCAACTTAAAGGGAGGAATTATTTACTTCGTCCATGGTTTCAGAGGGTCCAGTCCGTGGTCATGTGGCTCTGTGTCTCTGGGCGTGGAGTGAAGCAGTTCAATTTGGTGGTGGGAGCATGTGGCAGTGGCTGTTCACATCATGGCAGGCAGGAAGCAGAGGCAGAGGAGAGGATTGGTGACCATGTATAACCTTCAAAGGCCCGCCTCCAGTGTGCTGCTTCCTCCAGTTAGACCGCACCTCCTAAAGTTTCCAGAACCTCCCAGAATAGCACCACCAGCTGGCAACCAAGCATTCAGCACATGAGCCTGTGGGGGACATTTCAGATTCAAAGCATAACACGGGGTAATTAATAATAAACAGAAGTTTATTGGCTCATGATTCTGGAGGCTGAGGAGTCAAAGATCCAGGCAGCAGCCTCTGAGGAGAACCCTCTTGCTGCAGCAGGCCATGGTGGAAGGCAGAAGGGTGAGGAGAGAACACGGAGGAGAGAGATGAAAGTGAGCTAGACTCATTTCATACAGCTCACTTCCATGAAAGTGGCATCACTCCATTCATGAGGGTGGAAACCTCCGGGCCTATCTATCTCCCATTAGGTCTCACCTTCCAGCACTGACGCATTAAGGATTAAGTTCCCAACATATGCTTTTTGAGGGACACATTCAGACTATAGCATTCTGCTCCTGGCCCCTGCAATCCATGTGCCTGTCCCATGTAAATGCAATCATTCTATCTCAGTAGTTCCAAAGTCTTGTTCCAACCACAATTCAAAAGTTCAAAGCCCCCTGTCATCTAAGTCAGGTGTCCTGAGGCCCAAGGCAAGACTCCCCTGAGGCAAACTCCCCTCTAGCTGTGAGCTGTGAAATCAAAAGGCCATGCTTCCAACATGTTTCCAAAATACAGAGGTTGGGCAGGCATAGGATAGCCATTGTCATTCCACAGGGAGAAATAGGAAAGAAAAGGAGGATAGCTGGTCCCAAGGAAGTCCAAAATCCAACATGGCAAAGTTTGTTAGCCAACCAAGCTAGAGAACTCTCTTCCTTGACTGCCTTCCCTACAGAGCATGGGCCCCTGTGGGCCTCTGCAGTGCTGCCTCTAGGGCTCAGCTAGGCTCTGACCTGCAGCGGCTTCCATGGGTTGGAGCCCTGGCATGCAGTACTTCCAAGCTGGAGCTGCTCACTGGTAGCTTTACAGGTCTGTGGTCTCAGAGGTGGCCTCACACCCACAGCTCCACTAGGTATTACAGTAGTGGGGACTTTCTGTGGTGGCTCCACCTCTGTGACAGGTTCTTATCTGAGCACCTAGCTGCCTGTTCCAGCCTTTGAAATCTCAATGGAGGTAGCCATGCCCTGTAACTCTTGCATTCAGTGAGCATCACATGGGCACTGCCCAGGTTTAGTTTGAACCTTCCAGAGCAGCAGTCTGAGCCCCACCTGGGCTGGTTGGAGCTACAGCTGGGGTGACCAAGGACCAGAGGCTTGAGGGTAGCAAATGCTGGCTTCCTGTACTGCTCTGAAATCTTGCCCTTAAGGTTCCAGCTTGCCTTGAAGATATGCAAACGACTTTTAGTGTTGTTCTCTCATTATCCTAATGAAAAGAACCTGGCTTCCTTTATCCATACTAACTCTTTAGCAAATGGTCACTTGGCCACACCCTCAGTATTTTCTTTCAAACATGTTCTATGTTCTCCCTCCCTTCCTGCCTCCCTCTACCTCTCCCTCTTTTGCATTACTAGGGGGTTGAGCCTAAGTCATGTCATATGTTAGACAAGTGCTCCACCAATGAGCTGTACCCCTGGCCCTATTTTTATTTTGAGATGGTCTTGCTAGGTTGTGTAGGCTGCCTCTGGACTCATACTCACAATCCTCCTGCCTCAGCCTCCTGAGTGCTGGGATGATAGATATGTGCCATGGTGCCTGGCATCTTTGACTTATTTTTGAAATGGTTGTTGTTAGGTGTCGTTGAGTTGGTGTCCTCATAGAGACCCTATGTACAACAGACAAAGGACTATTGTCAGTACTTCTCTGCTATTCATAGGGTTTTCAATGGCTGATTATTTTTTGGGAGTGGGTTTCCAGGTCCTTCTCCCAAACCTATAGCAGCTTGTGTTCCCAGGCAGTCTCCCATCCAAGTACTAACCAGGCCCGACCCTGCTTAGCTTGTGAGATCTGAGAAGATTGCACACCACAGTGGTACAGCTGCAGGCTTTTTTGAAATTAGAGGGAAGATATTCAATCTTCCCTCTAGGTTTTTGTAGGTTTTTGTAGATGCTCTTCATGGGGAAAAAGATAACATAATAATGTTATAATAATAATATTTATTATGTTATCTTTTTCTACTTTGCTGAAAAGAGCAGACATTGAATTCTGTCAAGTGCTTTTATACATCTGTTGAGATGATTATATGGTTTTCCTTTTTTAGTGTGTCGATCTGGTGGACTACATAGCTTGATTTTTAAATGTTGAATTCAGTCTTCTATTTTGAGCATAAACTCTGCTTAATCGTTATGCATTGTCCTTTTTATATATTGCTGGATTGATCCACTTATGTTTTGTTGACCATTTTTATATCTATGCTCATGGGAGATGATTGCTTTGAAGTGTCTTTGTTTTTCTTATAGTACCTGTATCTGGCTTTGCTATCAGTCATGTTGGCTGTATGAAATGAGTTGGGACGTGTTCCCTTTTTTCCTATTTTCTTGTAGAGTTTGTGAATAATTGAAATTTTTTATTCCTCAGATGTTGGATTGAATTTGTCATTGAAACACCCTGGGCCTGATTTTTCTTTGTTGGTGGCATTGTGTTTTGATGAGGATTTGAGGCTTTAGAATCAGTCAGCCTTAGATTTCTCCCTGTGAGACATTGGGCAAGTTGCTTATTCTCTGTGAACCTCGGTTTCCTCATTTGAAAAATGAGTGGTTGTGGAGATTAAATAGTAGTATGTACATTACACTGACTTCAAAATGCACTATAAAGTTGTAATAGTCAATACAGCATGGTGTTGACAAAAACTCTTAGTTCAATGGAAGCAAATAGAGACCCTAGAAAACCCACAAATCTACAGCCAACTGTTTTTTGACAAAGATGCTAAAAATGCATATTGAAGAAAGGACAGTCTTTTGATTGGAAAGTTCTGGTAAAATTGAATATTCACCCGCAGAATAATGAAATTAGACCCCTACTCCTCATTAGTTACAGAAATAATCTCAAAATGAATTAAAGACTTAAATATGAAACTACTAGAAGAAAAGATAGGACAAGTGCCCTCAGGACACTTCCAGGGACAAGGATATGTTGGATAAGACCCCAAAATACAAGAAACAAAACAAAAATAGATGAATGAAATTACATAAAATTACAAAACTTCTGCATAGAAAAAAAAAAAACAATCATGAGAGTGAAGAGACAACAGACAGAATGAGAGAAATATTTGAAAACTATTTATCTGGCCAGGGGTTGATATCCAGAATACATAAAGAACTAGAAACTCAATAGCACAAGACCAAATAACCAGATTTAACAAATAGACAATAGACCTAAGCAGACATTTCTTAAAAGAAGATCATCAAATGACTAATGTTGTTAGGTGCCCTCTAGTCGGATCTGACTCATAGCGACCGTATGTACAACAGAATGAAACACTCCCTGACACTATACCATGCCCAGCACTATGTCAGTGCTTCTCTGCTGTTGGTAGAGTTTTCAGTGACAGACTGTTTTGGGAGTGGATTGCCAAGTCCTTCTCCCCAAATGGCTAATAGGTACATGAGAAAATGCTCAACATCTCTAATCACTTGTTGTTGTTGTTAGGTGCTGTTGAGTGGGCATGTGACTCATAGCGACCCTCATAGGGTTTTCAGTGGCTGACTGTTTCGGGATTGCCTCGGGAGTGGATTGCCAGGTCCTTCTCCCATTTTTGCGGTGCTGGGAATCGAACTTGGGACCTCAGAGACTGCAGTGCAGCGCTCTACTAACTGAGCTAAATCCCAGCCCAACTCTCTAATCACTAGGGAAATACAAATCAAAATTGCACCAGTAAGAATAGCTAATGTCAAAAAGACTAAAGACAGAAAATGCCGGTGAGGTTGTGGAGAAAAGGGAACACTTGCACATTATTGGTGAGAATGTAAATTATGCAGTTATTGTGGAAAATGTCTGCAGGCATCAGACCCTAGCATTTGATCCCATTTGATCTTGGAAGCTAAGAGGGCTGGCCTGATTAGTCCTTGGATGGCAGACTGCCTGAGAACACCAGGTGCTGTAGGCTTGGGAGAAGGACCCGGCAACCTATTCCCAAAAATCAATCAGCCATTGAAAATCCTATGAATAGTAGAGAAGCACTGACAGTAGTGCCAGGGAGTGTTTTGTTCTGTTGTACACAGGGTCACTATGAGTCGGACTCCACTCAACAGTACCTAACAACAACTACATTGTGGAAAACAAAATGGAAGTTCCTTGAAAAATGAAAACTAGAAGTACAATATGGTCTAACAATCATACTACTAGGTATACATCCAAAGGAAATTAAACAGTATGCTGAACAGACATCTGCAGTCTCATATTCAGTGCAGCATTACACACAATAGCCAAAAAATGGAAACAAATTAAGTCTCTGTCAGCTGGCAAATGTTAAAGAACATGTGGTACATATACACAGTAGAATACTGTTCACCCATATCGAATGAAATCCTGTCATTCACAACAACATGGATAGAACTGGAGGTTGTTATGTTAAGTGAAATGGGCCAGACACAGAAGAATAGTTGGTATGATCAGAAAATATGGTGAAGGTTGAAAATTAAAAAAAAAATGATTACAGTAAAAGACACATTGCTATTAATCACCCTCAAAATACTCCCCCTGGCTTTCAACACACCTATTTTGTCATCCTTGCTACCTTCTGTAGCAGTTCTGCAAGTCCTCTTTCATCAGCATCTTTAGTTGTGCTGTTGTGGCGGCCTTGATGTCCTGAAATGATTCTTAACATTTCCCTTTCATAGTCATTTTGAATGTGGGCAAGAGCCAGAAGTTACACGGTGCCAGACCTAGTGAATGAGGTGAACTGTAATGTTTTTATTTGACAAAAATTGCTGTACCAGAAACAATGTGTGACACAGAACATTGTCATGATGAAGGATGGAACTAAAAACACAAAAGAGGACTTCCAGAACCACTTCAGAAAGTGGTAAAAACGATGGGATAAGTGTATTCAAAGCCAAGGGGGAGGGCAATTAATGGCAATGTGCCTTTTACTGTAATAATTTTTTTTTTTTTTTTTTGCAGTTCTGGGGGTTGAACCCAGGGTCTTGCGCTTGCATGCTTTGCAAGTGCTGTACAACTGAGTTGCAGCCCATTTTTTTTACTTTTTGAGACAGGGTCTCACTAAATTTTGCAGACTACCTGTGGTCTCGAACTTGCCATCCTCCTGCCTCTGCCTCCCAAGTCGCTAGGATTACAGGCCTGCGCCACTGCACCTGGCAAATAAAATTTTTTATTTAAATGTACTGTGTTTTTTTTTTTTTGATCACCATGCACAAACAAGTATCATATGATCTCAGCTGTATGTGGAATGTAAAAAAGTTGATCTCATTGAAGTGAAGAATAGTGTGGTAGAAACCAAAGATTGAGGAGAGAATGTTCTGGAAATGATGAAGAAAGATTAATCAATGGATACTAAGTTATAGTTAGATGAAAGTGAGAAGTTCTGGGGTGCTATTGTGCAGTAGAGTGACTACAGATAATAATTTTGCACCATATACCTCAAAAAGCTAGAAGGAAGTATTTTGAATGTTTTCATGGTGAAGTAAATGTTTGAGGAAATATATTTAACTTGATTTAAACAGTACACAATATATGCACATATCAAACCATCATGTTATCTCCTTAATATATATGCTTTTTATCTTTTTAGGTATTGTTTAAAACTAATTTAATTTAAGTTAAAAAAGAAGAAATGCTAACTACCCTGGTTTGATCATTACAAATTGTATACATTTATTGAAGTGTCACACTATGCCCCATAAACATGTACAGTTATTGTGTCCATCAAAAATAAAAATAAAAATGTGTTATTTTAAATGAAAAATACATATCATTTGTTCAGTATCATGCTGTATATGTATAAATATAACATTTTCATATATTATTTAAATTTTACTAGTATACTATTTATCACCATACTATCCTATTTTAATCCTTATTTTACAGATACTGTGATTTACAAGGAGACGCCATTTAATTTCAGATCCCAGACCTCCTTGGTGGCCATTCAGACTTACCTTACTTTTCTTTGGAGCAGTTGGGGTGATGAGTACTGTATAGCCAAATGTTAGAGTCATTCCATTTATGTGAAAATTACAAAGGATAAACCTAAAAAATGAAATCATAAGTGTCAGTCAGCAAGACTTACTTTAGGTTTTTAAAAATGAAAGGCTTGGCAGGGCATGATGTCACATGCCTGTCATCCCAGTGGCGCAGGAGGCAGAGGCATGAGGATCATGAGTTCTAGACCAGAGGCAGCCTGTGTAACTTTTACAGTAAAAGGCACATTGCCATTAATTGCCCTCAAAGACCCTGACTCAAGATAAAAAATAAAAAATGGGCCGGGGGTGCAGCCCAGTGGTAGAGCACTTTCAAAGTGTGCAGGAAGCCCTGGGTTCAACTCCCAAGTGTTGAAGAAAAAAAAAAAAAGATGAAGAGAAACTTCATTGTATGAAAGTCTGAAGCATAATAGTATAATGCATGGATGCCGGTAGTTCAGACTAGGTGTGGTGTAGAAGAGGGCACATGAGGCATTTTGATGAAGTTGTGTGTTGTTAGGTGCTATCAAGATGGTATCCAACTCATAGTGACCAACTCATAGTGACCCTACATACAACAGGCAAAACACTATTGTCAGTGCTTCTCTGCTGTTCATAGAGTTTTCAATGGCTGATTGTTTTTTGGGAGTGGGCTACCGGGTCCTTCTCCTAAGCCTACAGCACCTGGTATTCCCAGATGGTCTCCATTCAAGGACTAACCAGACCTGGGTAAAGAAGGAAAATCTTTCTGCAGTGAAGTGTAATAGAGTGCAGGATGTCAAACAGAGGGAATGATGCTAATTCTGGGAAAATACAATAACATATTGCTTTGTTTTATGAATTATAGCTGACTTTGGCCTGGCAAAGCAAAAGCAAGAAAACAGTAAACTCACATCTGTTGTTGGAACAATCCTGTATTCTTGGTAAGGATAATTATTTTATGACTCTCATGCATCATATGTAACTGTTTGGGACTTTGATTTCTATTCTTAGCTTGCAAAGAAAAGGAAACTTTAGGAAATTAAACCTGTTTAATAAGTTTTCCTCAATTAACTAGGTAATACATATGAAAAGAATTTTGCACCATTGTGTGTATTTAAAACAACAACCCACCTTGTGGGGACTACTTGTATAAACTATAAATTTAAATAATCCTTGGCACATAGTAGGTGTATAGTAGTCATTGGAAACTCTGTGAGTGAACCAGTAACTGTGCTGTCTGATGTGACATTGGGGACTTGTATGTATCTACTTTTGATCTTTCCTATTTGTAAACATTCAGGGGCAGGGAAAGGTTTTTGTGTCCTATTACCTGTTCTGGTACCTGGAAAGTGATAGGGTATTGAATAAATGTTATTGCGTGACTGAAGAAATGTTGACATATACACTTACACATATGTGTATGAACTGAGTTGCTTCTTGGATAAATGAGTATTTATATTTTGATGAATTGAGACACTTTTACAGCTTACTTTGAGAGTTCTTTAGCAAGCCATGATTATCAAGTGAGAATCTTCTTTTGCTAATTACCTATCGTTTTTCTGCACCCATTGAAATTAACAAACAGATATAATAGTAAAATAGCAAATTTCAGAGAAAGAATCTGAAAATTGGTTTGATAGGCCCAATGATGAAGCACATTCCATTTGCTTTTAAAATCTAGCCTATTATAAACTGAGTTTTGGGACAGAGCTGAAAATGAATTTTCTTTAGGAGGTTGGGAATTGTCTGGAAATAATGGCCCCATTTCACAAAGTCCTTTTATACACGAGTATTCAATATAACATTTGTGGAGGATGAATTTTTATTTATTATCCTGCTGTTTCCTTATATTTTATTTTTGAAACTAATTTCAGGAAAAGCTGCAAAGAGATTGATGGCCAGGCTAACATTCTTTAAAAACTGCAATTTTCTCCTTATATTTAACCTCTTAACGATAAGGCTCACCCACCCACCACTCACTCTTGGAAGAATAGTTTTCTGTTTCACTTTATACTGTTTTCCAAAAATAATGAAATCCAATCATAGAAGGTCAACTAATCACATATTTCATTTGAACAGATTTGATTATCAAAATTATAGGATAAAATACAAAGTTAAATTTCAGTTGGTCATATTTGGTGTAAGTAGAATTTTATTGCCAAGACTATGAATTAAATTCAGAGCTGCTGATAAAATAGTACTAATTTTGTGGATTTGGGCCCACAGCCATACCACTGCGGCGTCTGATCCTGTCAGATCTTGGAAGCAGGGTTGGACCTGGTTAGTAGTTGGATGGGAGACCACCTGGGAATACCAGCTACTGTAGGCTTGGACGAAGGACCTGACAACCCACTCCTAAAAAACAATCAGCCATTGAAAACCCTATAAATAGCAGAGAAGCACTGACAATAGTGTTTCACCTATTAGTAGGGTCGCTATGAGTCAGACACTGACTCCATGACACCTAACAACATACTTTTATTGGGTTCTAAAGTATCATCATATCTTTGCACTTTTCTTATTTTTGCCTCCATCAAGGCTGTAGTGAGTCCTTCTACATTGAGGTGGGGTACACCTTAACAGCAAGGTCTGCCTTATTCTTATTTTCCCATTTTATTTTATTTTATTTTTATATCTTTGATAGCAGCTAAAACAATGAGTAATTAGATCAAGTAGAATATTATCATTAAAAATAATGTGTAATAATTCTAACTTACTGAGAGAAGTATTCTTCTAAGACTGATAAATTGGCCTTGAGGAAAATTGCAAAAGAAGAATTTTTCAAAAATAGGAGTGTAACTGGAATTGGAAAATAGTATTGATAGGCGAGATGGTAGGTCATTGCAGAGAGAGTAAGCTCTGGAGTCAGACTGCCTAGGATTACACGCCTGTAATCCCTGTGGCTCGGGAGGCAGAGGTGGGAGGATTGCAAGTTCAAGACCAGAGACAGTCGGTGTAACTTAGCGAGACCCTGTCTCAAAAAGTAAAAAAAAAAAAAAAAAAAAAAAAAATGGGCTGGGGGTGCAGCTCAGTGGTCCAGCACTTGCAGAGCATGCAGGTGCATGCCTGGCATCTGGCCAGCACTCACTAGATATTAGTGACTGTCTGTGTTGTTAGACTAAAGTTTGAAGGGACAGTGCTCATTTGAATTTACAGGTTGTACTGTGCCTAAGAATCAGATTTGTTTCTTAATAGTCACAAGAGTGAAGAATTAATTATGTGGTGTTTGTTTATAGCTCCTTTTCCCTCCACGTGTCTGTATTAGTTCCCTGGATGGCTTGGTTTTTCTGTCATTGAGGCCCAAGCTGCTGAGAATTAGGAAAGAGAAGGAAGATGCACATGAAGACGGAGACTCCAGAAGCAGAACTCTCTATAGCAGTGCTTAGAGCAAGGGGCTGAGGGGTGCTCTTGCCTATAATCGCTTCTGTTATGGCCTTTCTGGGTCTGGCAGGATAAGATTCCCTGGATAATATCACCTGTCCCTGTGTCCCCTGCTCCCTTAGTCTCTTGCAGCTCCATAAGCACACACACACACACACACACACACACACACACACACACACACACACACACACAGAGAGAGTTGTTTTATTGTATTATCTGCCTAGGCTAGGTAGGGGAGAATTTTGAGTGAATTTAGGATTTAACTGCACAGATTGAATTCTAAATGTATCTTGAAGACTCAGTGGAATAGTTCACAGGATATCTTGAATTGAAATAGAAGGTGCTAAGTAGAAACTTTGGGAGAAGGACCTGGCAGCCCACTCCCCCACCCTCCAAAAAAAACTCAACAATCAGCCAATGAAAACTCTATGAATAGCAGAAAGCACTGACAGTAGTGTTTTGTCTATTGTACATAGGGTTGCTATGAGTCAGACACCAACTCAAGGTCACCTAACAACAAGAAGTAGAAACTACTGGAGAGCATATATTCCTGATGTCCTCTCACACTGTGTCTAGCCTTATGTTGCTAACTGGACACTTTACTTATTTTTATTTATCAAACACTAATACAGAGCTTACTAAGTGGTTGTTGTTAGGTGCCGTCAAGTAGCATCTGACTCTTAGCGACCTTCATAGAGTTTTCAATGGCTGTTTCAGGATTGCCTTGGGAGTGGATTGCCATATCCTTCTCCCATTTTTGTGGTACTGGGAATAGAACCCAGGGCCTGAGAGACTGCTAAGTGGGACTTTGCCAACTGAGCTAAATCCCAGCCCCTACTAAGTGGTTGTTGTTATTGTTGTTAACTGTTGTTGAGTCTGTATCTGACTCATAGCGACCCTACATACAACAGGGGAAACACTACTATCAGTGCTTCTCTGCTGTTCATAGGGTGTTCAGTGGCAGATTGATTTTTGGGAGTGGGCTGCCAGTTCCATCTTTCAAGCCTACAGCACCTGGTATTCCCAGGTGGTCTCCCATCCAAGTATTAACCAGGTCTGACCCTGCTTAGCTTCTGCGATCTGATGGGATCAGATGCCACAGGGTTACGGCTGCAGGCCTACTAAGAGGTAGGTGCTGCTAATGGCACATAGTAGTCATTTAGTCCTCAAAACTCCTTCAAATTAAGTGCAACTGTCTTAAGTAACCTTACGATTGGGTAAGCCATCTTGCCCAGAGTCCCACTACCAGCCAGGGAGGAGCCTGCCCTCAGCCCACAGCCTGCTATGTTGCCTGTTAATGGAACAGCAGGTAGCGGGTGAGGCTGAAATGGTGACAAGCATTAAACTATGCACACTCGATAATGTTTTCTTCAGGAGTGCTGCTATTTGGTTTTTAGAGTACAGACATTCCAGGCAGCCCTCATCAATGCATTTGTTACTTGCCAAGTTTTACTTTTATTCAACTAAGAATGACTGTTTTAAAGTTTTCCTAAATTTCATAGTTTCTTCATCT